>WSYH01009901.1:0-14731 GCA_036426205.1 Ascaphus truei | reverse complement strand
CGTGCAGTGTGGTTTGTGTGGGGTGTTGTGGTGTTTGTGGTGTTTGTGGTGTGTATATTGTATGTGTGTGTGTCTGTCACTGTATTGTGTGTCTCTCTTTCTGTGTCCTGCCCCTCTCTCCTGACTCCCCCCCCCCTCACAGACAGGCAGAGCTGCGGACCCGCAGCGGCTCTGCCTGAGACTCTCCTCCTCCCTCCACAGACAGGCAGAGCTGCGGACCCGCAGCGCTTCTGCCTGAGACTCTCCTCCTCCCCTCAACACCCCTGTACCAGAGGCAGCTCGACCCGCGGGCGCTCTGCCTGAACTCTCCTCACCCCCCCCCTCCCCCCCTCACAGACAGGCAGAGCTGCGGACCCCCCCGCGCGGCTCTGCCTGAGTCTCTCCTCCCCCCCCCCCCCCCCCTCACAGACGGCAAGCTGCGGACCCGCGGCAGCTCTGCCTGAGTCTCTCCTCCCCGCCCCCCCCCCCCCCTCACAGACAGCAGAGCTGCGGACCACCGCGGCGCTCGCCTAGACTCTCTCCCCCCCCCCCCCTCACAGTCAGGCAGAGCTGCGGACCGCGGCGGCTCTGCCTGAGTCTCTCCTCACCCCCCCCCCTCACACCCGCGGCGGCTCAGTCAGCGGGACGCAGGAAAGCGGAGGTAGGGAGGAGAGAGGCTGGCGGCATGGCAGCGGCCGTTAGGAGCGGCGGCTATCGCCGCCGCATATGTCACGGTTTGTGGGGGGTGTGGGGCTCGGGGGGGGGGGGTGTGGGGGGTGATTAGGACGGCGCCGGGCGGCGATACATCTGATTTGTGGAGCGGTGGTGATGTCAGTGTTGGGTCGTGCTGAGCCAGAACACAGCCCGGCCTCAACTGCCAGCACTGACGTCACATCCGTTTCATTTCTGTCTCCACAATTCTTTTTTGCCCCATCACGATGAGGTGGCACTAAGGAAGTTTCACTTCAAAAAGTACTTTACAATAGAGGGTCATACAGGCTTATACTTTTGCCAGCCCAGTTTCTTAGGAAATGCCTGTCACTTTTAACCTGTGTTAGACATTTGTCCATATATTAATACACACTGTAAAATTAACTATACTGGTCACCGATACCCACTACCTTTGTAAATATTCCCCCCCCCTCCCCTCAAGATTTCCAGCATATTTTCACTATTTTATGAATATTTGATTAAATGTTATGTTTAAGTATCATTAATTTCACACTCAGTAATTAGGTTACATGTTTATAACGGTCCTGAATAATTAATCAAAGTGTGCCTTGGGGTTTATTTCCCCAGCTTTGTGGTTTTGTTTGAATGACATACCTTTTGTGTAGCACCCTTTTGAATTGATCTAGAGCAGTCACACTCCTAGAACTAAAACTACAGTAGAAGACAATGTTGTAGGTTTATATCTCGACGATATTTCTCCACTTGCTTTATTTGACAGGTTCATGAACATAAATCTAAGTTGTATGTGAAAGAGCAGGAAAGGAATAGCATTCCGGCGTACTGTAGATCAAGTACTTGAAGGCCTTATTCCAATGAACTATACGACTTGCAAGAGCGCCACCTTGTGTTTTCCTATAAACCCTGCACTCAACAACTCAAAGCAAACAGGGCCGCCTGTTAAACAATTAAAGGATTGTAATCATCACGACAGCAGACACCATCATTAACAATGTACTGCTAATTTGGTTAAGAAGACTGGATTAATGGCACTAACCGCTAATGATTTACAATGTACAATACACGATGCACAGTAATAACATGAGACACCGGTTTAAAAACGTTCAAATTAAATACTCCTGTGTGAAGTCAAAGATTGGTGGGTAGCCTTGAAGGTCCTTTCTTCCATTTACTGTAGTAAAATACCAAAGGAGGAAGAGGATTAGGTAGTAGCGATACCTTATTGGACCAGCATCTATTAATGTTGTTACAGGCTTTCAAGCTCTAGGGTTGTTCATCGTAATCCTAGAAGATAAAAGGAGAACCTGATGCAGTGCTCCCCCAGAGGTTCAAAGTTTGGAACGTACAACTGTGTGTGGGTCCAATAAAAAATCTCCACACACCCACTGCTTCGTTAGCATAATTCGTGTGAACTGGAATATATTTCTGATGCGCCTAAAGTTTTAGCAGTATAAAAACAGACTATGGGTCATAATCCTAAAGTGAAGAAACAGTTTTCAGCCTGGCAACACTTACTGTAGGAACGCATTCATTTAAATTGAATTTAAGATGACTAAGTTTTTGTAACTTCAGGTTTACAGCGTCATAAGCATATTTGGGACAAAAGAGGTAATCTTTTAATAAAACAGTCTTTACTTACACAATATGGAACATATACACAAACAATGGGGCTTTGCATATACCAATTTGGGTTTTCAAGTCTGCTAACAATGCTTCCCTATCCCATGAGTGAATTTCTTACTGATTAATAGTGGCACATAACAAAGAATCTCCCGTGATCCATCCATCCGTACGAAATCTGTTCAATTCTCCACCAATATTTTTTAGCAAAGTATCTCAAGACTTAGACTACATAGGATTTATTGCAAAATGGGACAGCTCCCAATAACACATGAAGAATTATACATTTGGTACAAAAAGCTTTATTCTAAAATCGCAACAATGCTCTTAATGCTTGATGTAAAAAAGGATGTAACAGGGTAACTGTATGCACCTGTTTGATACTGTAACCTCCATACCTCTATGATGGAGGCACCCTCGCCGATCTTCTGTCCGGAAGCTGGATCACCGGACATCCCCCGCTGGAACTGGCCACCGGATGGCGGGTAGATATAACCAGCAGTACGTACTCCCCCAGGCAGCGACTTGCATCCTCGAGGGCACGGCTTTGCGTCGACTTCACCCTGGAGAAGAGAAGGACTCCGGGGCCTCTCACCCCGGCAGTGCGTGGAAGCAGGCAAGTTCTCCTTTGTTTCCGCAAGTTCACCAGGCTACAACAGCTCTCATTTCTGCCCACGGCTCCAGGGATCCGCTCCAAGTCAACACTCACGGCACAGTATTCCCCACAATAGCCAAAGTCCAGGCAAGGCCGCTCCAACTGAAAAGATCAAAGACCATCCCCACAGTCTGGTGTAGCCTGGCTTGAATATTTTCTTGCTAGTGTGAGTAGCTTCGGAGTCAGGGCGTACGGGCTCCGCAACTCCCCCAGGTTTAGGTTAATTAATTATTTGGATGTCACTTTATTCATTGACACAACAGGCACTATTCAAACGGACATTTTTAGGAACCTAATTCAAAAAATACTTTATTGGAAGCAAATAGCAGTCTCCTCTAAATTCATTTGGATGCGAGTATACCATAAGGAAAGAAAGGAAAAAGGGGGGAAAGAAGAAAAGGAAAAAGAGAGAAAGAAAATAAAAAAAAGGGTAAAAGGGAAGTAAGAAGTTACAAAAGGGAGTAAGGGAAAGGAGGAGAGGGTATGATAGGTACGCCCCGCGTAATCTTTCTACCTTCCCTCCCACTCTTCAACATTTCACCTCCGACCTCCAACATTCCACTCTATTCTTCTGCGACCACAACTACTCACACTATCTCGTTCATTTCATAAACACGCCTGATGCGTGTACATAAAATATATTCCTTCGTCATCTTCACACGACAATTATTGAGATTAAGTGGCTCTGGGGATTAGTATATGCTGAGGTATGAGCAGCTCGGCATGGACTGGTGTTCGAATCTGTGGTTTGGTACAAAACTTACGCATTTTCATGGGTTCAGGCGAGAAAGGGTTGGGGGACGGGTTAAATGACTTGAGTAGGGATATGCGGTGAAGAGGTGCGGTCTGGCGGAAGTGCGACTTTGAGGGATCCATTTCTCCGCTTATAACATTCCCCCTACACCATAGTTGAATCACCATACTTCACCGAAATTAGTCTCACTCCCTCATTACCTACAACTACCTTACCCAGCACTGGTGATAGCATAACGCTAAGGAGGTATTCACTGGAACAATAAGTTATTCTACTCGCCCCGACCTCCCATGGTGCCATTAGTCGGCACAGTAATGTTAGCGTAAAACGGATAGGGGGTGTATTTTACAATTTAGCTCTAAAACGGGTGGAACTTGAAAAAAGTTTGTCTGGGGAGTCCTCTTGTCTCCTATCTCTCCTCTCAAAACCACTATGCTAACCATTAATGTTTGTTGGAATATAGCCCAAATCCGTTACAGATCCCTGATTCGGGACACCCCGCAGAGGGTCAACTGGCATTTAGTAAGTTAGTATCCCAATAGAAATTAGTCTTCTGTGTCTTTTAGCCAAAGACGATTGTGCTGTTCTCATGTACGCTAATGAATAGTGGTACGACAGCTAGTTGATTGTCCTAATTCGCATTGCAGTTAGGAGAGAAAGATGGCCGAACAGTTCAGTAGTGGAAAGGATACTCATTCACCTACCCATCCTTGTCGTATCCCTCTCTCTCTCAATCAAGTCTGAATCTTACTAAACAATCGCATTATTCATGGGAACACGATCCTGTGACCCAGTCATCTTCCCCTGCTTCAGTTGACCCGCCTCTCAAACCTCCGGCTCGGATTCCTACAAGAGTGGCTCGGGCCACTTGTGTGTGAAGTGAAACGTCTTTCATCCCAAATAGCAGTCATTTCCAAGCTAGCAACCACGATTCGGAGTCAACTAGGGCCCATTCTCCGTTGAGGCGACTTGGTTCAGCAGAGATTTATTGAGCAACAAAGCTGAAGAACTAAAATAGATTTGTTCCAAAAGGAGATACAAACAAGTGATATTGAGGAAGCATATAGTGTTGCTCGTCTTCCAATAGGACGGAGGTGTTATCACAGTCGTCTGTGAGGTCTACGAGAGATCAGAAATTGGATAGGGGACATCCCCTCTTTGTCACCCAGTTTAGTCGGCAGGCAGAACAGATACGTTCTATCTTCTATAAACATTGGGGGACCCTTACTCTTGACAGAGACTATATAGTTCAGTCAACCAGGTCCAGCCATTACCTTTAGGAAAGCCAAATCCTTATCAACTACTTCTTCTCCTTGTTTAATTCTACAGAGATAAATAGATCAAATAATAGGAGGTTCTTTAAATGTGGTAGATGTATTTGTTGTTATGCGAAACCTATTAAATGTATTGAGACATTTATTAAAAAGAATTATAGGATCCATCCTTTATAACTGTGATTCACAATTTGTAATATAATCTTACTTGTGGCTGTGGCAAAGGTTATGTTGGCCGTACCATGCGTCCTGTCAAAAACAGGATTATGGAACATATTCTGTCTATAAAAAGAAAAGACTTGGTGTTACCACTGTTTTCTAAACACTTATCACTGATGCCCTCGGGTAGTTTATCAAGTTTTCAGTTTTCAGCAGTGGAGTTGGTTTCTATGCCTGTGAGAGGTGGTGATAGATTAAACGCTCAATCAACGCAGATGTTTTGGATCCATTCCTTGGATCATTGTTCCCTTTAGGAATTAATACAGAATGGATCTTAAACATTTTCTTTGAATCTGCTTGTACATAGCCTATTTTAGGATGATATCTGATTAGACTATTATAACAGTAAGTCCCTTAGATCTGATATGGTTTACTGTCGCCCTTCGGTAGGTTTTTTCCTGTTTGAGTAGAGTTATGCATTTTTTCAGTATATGTGTATGACTGTAAAAATATTTTCATTCAAACAGTTTCTGATAGTTGCTACTTTCATTCATTTTTTCTAGCATTGTTCTTTACAGGTGTTTAGACTATCTTAAATCAGGAGAGGTATTCAACTTCAGGATTAGATGATTTAGGTGTCCTGAGTTGATATAAACCCGATTATACTCTAATATGTTATATTGATTTATGGTTAATCAGTTACATACTGATATGCGGTTCCACTAATTTTTGTTTAGTTTTTACGCTTTTTTTATGGTTCCACAGCAGATGATATGTTGTGTTTATTGTTGTTTTGATTTGTTGGTCTTTTTAACATGTGTTTCTATAAAATTATATATATGTCTTTGTGGTTCCCTACCTTCTGAGTGTTACGTGTCTTTCCCTGGTTTCACTTTCACAGGAGATTTGTGTACCAGGGGGATTGATTTACCTGGGCACAGATAGGCGGGCTGCGTTCGGGGGGAGCTATAAAGAGTCTATCTAGACCATGAAAACTACTCTTTGATAAGCGCCCCTGGCGAGAAACGCGTTAGAGGTTTCCCTTTTAATTAGTTGATGTCTCAATACATTTTGTTATTTTTTCACTTGGCCTCCAGTTTCTTCTCTTTTTTGCTGTGCTCCTATTTTCTCTATCACATCCATCATTAGTTTAATGGGGACGCTCAGAGCTCTTCGGACCTCTGTTTCAGGTATGGTATGTCACACGCGGGGCAATGAGAGGCAAATTCCAGCTTCGCTCCTCTCCCAAAAAGGTCACAAATGGGGCATAGTATGGGCAGAAAATTCTGCCCATCATCCTATATTATAGGAGGCAGCCCCGGGCAGCTCGAATCTCTACTCTGCTGATGGTTTAGTACCTTATCTCAATTGAGAAGTCAGGAGCAATTCAGAAAACAGGTCTCTTGTGGTTGACTTCCACGTGCCTGTGGCTGATGCTCACCGTATCCCTACAATCCCACAGGCGGACAGTGGTCTCCTCAACGCCTCCCTCTGGTGGATTCGATAGTCCCAGGCAGCAATGGAGGGGCACGGCTACGGCCTTCGCACCAAGCCCAGATATTTCGCAGGAAATGAAAGCTTGCATCTTGCAAACTTGCCAAGCGGTTCTCCGCTTTAAGCGGGAACCGCTTATAGTTCAGCAGTTTTCAGAGAACAGCACATGCTGCAGCTACAGGTAAAACCCGTTATAGCGCGGTCCTCGGGGTGTCCCCGCGTTAGTAACGGGGGCACGCAAATTTAATTTAAAAAAATGGCCGTCGCGCGCCTTATCGGGAGGGAGTGAGGAGGGGAGATGAGGAAGAAAGGTGATCCAGAAAGTCTACAGCAGGCCTGCACCACATGCGGGCCGTCTGGCCTCTCTGTGCGGCCCGCGATGAACCTGGCCGGAGCGCCAGTTCTTAAATAATTTTTTTTAAAAAGTTTTAAAAAATGACGGCGATTCATCCCTCCTCCCTACCTCCTCTCCTCCCCTCCCTCCAGCCCCTCCCTCTCAGCCCCCAGTGTTTTCAGCGCGCGGGGGCAGCAGCGCACGTAGTAATTTTTTTTTTCTTCCAGAAGCAGGCTGCCGGGAGGTCAGAGGCATGCCAGAGGGCGGGCTTAGTACCGGGGAGAGAGGGATGTGTGAGCTGATGCTAAGAGGTGTAAAGTGTGTGTGTGTGTTAAACGGGGATGGGAGGGACAAGGTGTAGGATGCTGAATGGAGGGGGGGTGGGTGTGGTGAAAGGGGGTGGGGGTGGGCTGTGACATGAAAATGTATTGTGAGAGCTTGTGGCAGTGAGAGTGAGTGAGGTTCAGTGAGAGTGTGCAGTGTGCACGTGGAGAGAGTGTGCAGTGAAAGAGTGTGCAGGAGAGAGTGTGTGCAGGAGAGAGTGTGGCAGTGAGAGGTGTTGTGCAGTGAGAGAGTGTGCAGTGAGAGAGTGTGCAGTGAGAGTGTGTGCAGTGAGTGTGTGCAGTGAATGTCATGGGAGAAGATGTGTGCAGTTGTGCAGTGAGAGGTGTGTGCAGTGTGCAGTGAGTGGTGGAGTGTGTGTGCAGTTGTGATGCAGTGAGTTTGTGCCGTGAGAGTGTGTGCAGTGTGCAGTGAGAGTGTGTAGCAGGTGTGCAGTATGGAGTGTGTGCAGTGTGCAGTGAGAGTGTGTGAAGGTCAGGAGTTGTGGCAGTGGTGGCGGGGAGTAGCAAGAACCCCCCCCCCCCCCCCCCCCCCCCCCTCACAGTCAGGCAGAGCTGCGGACCCGCGGCGGCTCTGCCTGAGTCTCTCCTCACACCCCCCCTCACACCCCGGCGGCGCTCAGTCAGCGGGACGCAGGAAAGCGGAGGTAGGGAGGAGAGAGGCTGCGCGGCATGGCACGGTTTGTGGGGGGTGTGGGGCTCGGGGGGGGGTGCCGCTGCATCTGATTTGTGGAGCGGGTGTGATGTCAGTGGTCCCGTTACCCCCCTCCTCCCGTTACCAAAGCAGGAGTGACAGGGCAGGGGGTGGAGCCTCGGCCTCAGCTATCCCACCACGGAGCAGCGTACTCCACGGCGGGCAGCAGCACAGAGCCCGTGCCGGATGAGGGGAATTAAATACCCCTTAACACACCTTACGTGACAGCGAATCACCGGCTGCCAATTAAATTTTGAGGGCTGCCGCCGCCGCATGTCAGCAGGAAAGCGGAGGTAGGGAGGAGAGAGGCTGTGCGGCATGGCAGCGGCCATTAGGAGCGGCGGCTATCGCCGCCGCATATGTCACGGTTTGTGGGGGGTGTGGGGCTCGGGGGGGGGGGGGACGAGCCCCAACCCCCCACAAACGTGACATATGCGGCGGCGATAGCCGCGCTCCTAACGGCCGCTGCCATGCGCGCAGCCTCTCCTCCCTACCTCCGCTTCTGCGTCCCGCTGACTGAGCGCCGCGGGGTGTGAGGGGGGGTGTGAGGAGAGACTCAGGCAGAGCCGCCGGGGTCCGCAGTCTGCCTGACTGTGAGGGGGGGGGGAGAGAGTCTCAGGAGAGCCGCCGGGGTCCGCAGCTTCTGTGTCTGTGAGGGGGGGGGTGTGGAGGAGAGACTCAGGCAGAGCTGCCGCGGGTCCGCAGCTCTGCCTGTTGGGAGGGGGGGGGGGGGGGGAGGAGAGACTCAGGCAGAGCCGCCGCGGGTCCGCAGCTCTGCCTGTCTGTGAGGGGGGAGGGGGGGTGAGGAGAGTCTCAGGCAGAGCGCCGCGGGCCGCAGCTCTGCCTGTCTGTAAGGGGGTGTGAGGGGAGGAGGAGAGTCTCAGGCAGAGCCGCTGCGGGTCCGCAGCTCTGCCTGTCTGTGAGGGGAGGAGGAGAGTCTCAGGCAGAGCCGTGCGGGTCCGCAGCTCTGCCTGTCTGTGAGGGGGGGGGGAGTCAGGAGAGAGGGGGGCAGGACACGAAAGAGCGACACACATACAGTGGACAGGGGGGGGGGGGGTGTGGGGGGTGATTAGGAGCGGCGCCGGCGGCGATACATCTGATTTGTGGAGCGGGTGTGATGTCAGTGTTGGGGTCGTGCTGAGCCAGAACACAGCCCGGCCTCAACTGCCAGCACTGACGTCACATCCGTTTCATTTCTGTCTCCACAATTCTTTTTTGCCCCATCACGAATGAGGTGCCACTAAGGAAGTTTCACTTCAAAAAGTACTTTACAATAGAGGGTCATACAGGCTTATACTTTTGCCAGCCCAGTTCTTTAGGAAATGCCTGTCAACTTTTAACCTGTGTTAGACATTTGTCCATATATTAAATACACTGTAAAATTAACTATACTGGTCACCGATACCCACTACCTTTGTAAATATTCCCCCCTCCCCTCAAGATTTCCAGCCATATTTTACACTATTTTATGAATATTTGATTAAATGTTATGTTTTAAGTATCTTAATTTTCACACTCAGTAATTAGGTTACATGTTTATAGACGGTCCTGAATAATTAATCAAAGTGTGCCTTGGGGTTTATTTCCCCAGCTTTGTGGTTTGTTTGAATGACATACCTTTTGTGTAGCACCTTTTGAATTGATCTAGAGCAGTCACACTCCTAGAACTAAAACTACAGTAGGAAGACAATGTTGTAGGTTATATAGTCGACGATATTTCTCCACTTGCTTTATTTGACAGGTTCATGAACATAAATCTAAGTTGTATGTGAAAGAGCAGGAAAGGAATAGCATTCCGGCGTACTGTAGATCAAGTACTTGAAGGCCTTATTCCAATGAACTATACGACTTGCAAGAGCGCCACCTTGTGTTTTCCTATAACCCTGCACTCAACAACTCAAAGCAAGACGAGGGCCGCCTGTTAAACAATTAAAGGATTGTAATCATCAGCGACAGCAGACACCATCATTAACAATGTACTGCTAATTTGGTTAAGAAGACTGGATTAATGGCACTAACCGGCTAATGATTTACAATGTACAATACACGATGCACAGTAATACAATGAGAACACCGGTTTAAAACGTTCAAATTAAAGTACTCTGTGTGAAGTCAAAGATTGGTGGGGTAGCCTTGAAGGTCCTTTCTTCCATTTACTGTAGTAAAATACCAAAGGAGGAAAGAGGAGTAGGTAGTGCGATACCTTATTGGACCAGCAGCTAGTTAATGTGTTACAGGCTTTCAGAGCTCTTAGGGTTGTTCATCGTAATCCTGATGAAGATAACAGAGGAGAACCTGATGCAGTGCTCCCCCAAGAGGTTCAAAAGTTTGGAACGTATCAACTGTGTGTGGGTCCAATAAAAAATCTCACACTACCCACTGCTTCGTTAGCATAATTCGTGTGAAACTGGAATATATTTCTGATGCGCCTAAAGTTTTAGCAGTAGTAAACAGACTATGGGTCATAATCCTAAAGTGAAGAAACAGTTTTCAGCCTTGGCAACACTTACTGTAGGACGCATTCATTTAAATTGAATTTAAGATGTACTAAGTTTTGTAACTTCAGGTTTAAGCGTCAGTAAGCATATTTGGGACAAAAGAGGTAATCTTTTAATAAAACAAGTCTTTACTTACACAATATGGAACATAATACAAACAATGGGGCTTTGCATATACCAATTTGGGTTTCAAGTCTGCTAACAATGCTTCCCTATCCCATGAGTGAATTTCTTACTGATTAATAGTGCACATAACAAAGAATCTCCCGTGATCCATCCATCCGTACGAAATCTGTTCAATATCTCCACCAATATTTTTAGCAAAGTATTCTCAAGACTTAGACTACATAGGATTTATTGCAAAATGGGACAGGCTCCCAATAACACATGAAGAATTATACATTTGGTACAAAAAGCTAATTATTCTAAAATCGCAACAATGCTCTTAATGCTTGATGTAAAAAAAGGATTGTAACAGGGTAAACTGTATGCACCTGTTTGATACTGTAACCTCCATACCTCTATGATGGAAGCACCCTCGCCGATCTTCTGTCCGGAAGCTGGATCACCGGACATCTCCCGCTGGGAACTGGCCACCGGAGGCGGGGTAGATATAATCCAGCAGTACTCCCCCAGGCAGCGACTTGCATCCTCGAGGGCACGGCTTTGCGTCGACTTCACCCTGGAGAAAGAGAAGGACTCGGGGCCTCTCACACCGGCAGGCGTGGAAGCAGGCAAGTTCTCCTTTGTTTCCGCAAGTTCACCAGGGCTAGACAAACAGCTCTCATTTCTGCCCACGGCTCCGAGGGATCCCGCTCCAGAGTCAACACTCACGGCACAGTATTCCCCACAATAGCCAAAGTCCAGGCAAGGCCGCTCCAACTGAAAAGATCAAAGACCATCCCCACAGTCTGGTGTAGCCTGGCTTGAATATTTTCTTGCTAGTGTGAGTAGCTTCGGAGTCAGGGCGTACAGGCTCCGCAACTCCCCCAGGTTTAGGTTAATTAATTATTTGGATGTCACTTTATTCATTGACACAACAGGCACTATTCAAACGGACATTTTTAGGAAGCCTAATTCAAAAAATACTTTATTGGAAGCAAATAGCAGTCATCCTAAATCATTGATTCGGAGTATACCTAGGGCCCAATTTCTCCGTCTGAGGCGACTTTGTTCAAGCGATGATTTATTTGAGCAACAAGCTGAAGAACTAAAAAATAGATTTGTTCAAAGGAGATACAAACAAGATGATATTGAGGAAGCATATATGTGTGCTCAGTCTTCCAATAGGACGGAGTTGTTATCACAGTCGTCTGTGAGGTCTACGAGAGATCAGAAATTGGATAGGGGGACATCCCCTCTTTTTGTCACCCAGTTTAGTCGGCAGGCAGAACAGATACGTTCTATCTTCTATAAACATTGGGGGACCCTTACTCTTGACAGAGACCTATATAGTTCAGTCAACCAAGGTCCAGCCATTACCTTTAGGAAAGCCAAATCCTTATCAAGCTATCTTTCTCCTAGTTTAATTCTACAGAGATAAATAGATCAAATAAGATAGGAGGTTTCTTTAAATGTGGTAGATGTATTTGTTGTTATGCGAAACCTATTAAATGTATTGAGACCATTTATTCTAAAAAGAATTATAGGATCCCATCCTTTATTAACTGTGATTCACAATTTGTAATATATTATCTTACTTGTGGCTGTGGCAAAGGTTATGTTGGCCGTACCATGCGTCCTGTCAAAAACAGGATTATGGAACATATTCGGTCTATAAAAAGAAAAGACTTGGTGTTACCTGTTTCTAAACATTTCACTGATTGCCCTTCGGGTAGTTTATCAAGTTTTCAGTTTTCAGCAGTGGAGTTGGTTTCTATGCCTGTGAGAGGTGGTGATAGATTAAAACTGCTCAATCAACGCAAGATGTTTTGGATCCATTCCTTGGATACATTGTTCCCTTTAGGAATTAATACAGAATGGGATCTTAAACATTTTCTTTGAATCTGCTTGTCATATGCCTATTTTAGGATGATACTGATTAGACTATTATAACATTAAGTCCATTAGATCTGATATGGTTTACTGTCGCCCTTCGGTAGGTTTTTTCCTGTTTGAGTAGAGTTATGCATTTTTTCACGTATATGTGTATGACTGTAAAAATATTTTCATTCAAACAGTTTCTGATAGTTGCTACTTTCATTCATTTTTTCTAGCATTGTTCTTTACAGGTGTTTAGACTATCTTAAATCAGGAGAGGTATTCAACTTCAGGATTAGATGATTTAAGGTGTCCTGAGTTGATATAAACCCGATTATACTCTAATATGTTATATTGATTTATGGTTAATCAGTTACATATACTGATATCGGTTACCACTAATTTTTTGTTTAGTTTTTACGCTTTTTTTTATGGTTCCACAGATGATATGTATGTGTTTATTGTTGTTTTGATTTTGTTGGTCTTTTTAACATGTTTCTATAAATGTATATTATGTCTTTGTGGTTCCCTACCTTCTGAGTGTTACGTCTCTTCCCTGTGTTTCACTTTCACAGGAGATTTGTGTCCAGGGGGATTGATTTACCTGGGCACAGATAGGCGGTGCGTTCTGGGGGGGAGCTATAAAGAGTCTGATCTAGACCATTGAAACTACTCTTTGATAAAGCGCCCCTGGCGAGAAACGCGTTAGAGGTTTCCCTTTTTAATTAGTTGATGTCTCAATACATTTTTGTTATTTTTTCATTGGCCTCCAGTTCTCTTCCTTTTTTGCTGTGCTCCTATTTTCTCTCCCATCTCATTAGTTTAATACGGGACTGCTCAGAGCTCTTCGGACTCTGTTTCAGGTATGGTATGTCACACAGCGGGGCAATGAGAGGCAAATTCCAGCTCTTCTCCCAAAAAGGTCACAAATGGGGCATATTAGGTGCAGAAAATTCTGCCCATCATCCTATATTAATAGGAGGCCCCCGGGCAGCTCGAATCTCTAGCCTGATGGTTTAGCCATAATATCAATTGAGAAGTCAGGAGCAATTCAGAAACAGGTCTCTTGTGGTTGACTTCCACGTGCCTGTGGCTGATGCTCACCGTATCCCGCTACATCCCACAGGCGGACAGTTGGCTCCTCAACGCCTCCCTCTGGTGGATTCGATAGTCCCAGGCAGCAATGGAGGGGCACGGCTACGGCCTTCGCACCAAGCCCAGATATTTCGCAGAAATGAAAGCTTGCATCTTGCAAACTTGCCAAGCGGTTCTCCGCTTTAAGCGGGAACCGCTTATAGTTCAGCAGTTTCAGAGAAAGCACATGCTGCAGCTACAGGTAAACCCCGTTATAGCGCGGTCCTCGGGGTCCACCGCGTTAGTAACGGGGGCACGCTAATTTTTAAAAAAAATGGCCGTCGCGCGCCTGATCGGGAGGGAGTGAGGAGGGAAGGAAGGAAGAGGTGTCCAGAAGTCCTACAGCAGGCCTGCACAACATGCGGGCCGTCTGGCCTCTCTGTGCGGCCCGCGATGACTCTGGCCGGGCGCCAGTTAATTAAATAATTTTTTTTAAAAAGTTTTAAAAAATGACGGCGATTCATCCCTCCTCCCTACCTCCCTCTCCCTCCCTCTCCCTCCCAGCCCCCTCCCTCTCAGCCCCCAGGTTTTGCAGCGCGCGGGGGCAGCAGCAGCCGTGTTTTTTTTTTCTTCCATAGCAGGCTGCCGGGGAGGTCAGAGCATGCCAGGGGCGGGGCTTAGTACCGGGGAGAGAGGATGTGTTGAGCTGATCTAAGAGGTGTGTGTGTGTGTGTGTGAAAAACGGGCTGGTGGGGGGGTAGGCTGCTGACATGTGAGGGGGGGGGGTGGGCTGCTGACACGCGAGGGGGGTGGGCTGCTGACATGAGTGTATTGTGAGAGCTGTGTGCAGTGAGAGTGTGCAGTGTGCAGTGAGAGTGTGCAGTGTGCAGTGAGAGTGTGCAGTGAGAGAGTGTGCAGTGAGAGAGTGTGCAGTGAGAGAGTGTGCAGTGAGAGTGTGTGCAGTGAGAGAGTGTGCAGTGAGAGAGTGTGCAGTGAGAGTGTGTGCAGTGAGTGTGTGCAGTGTGCAGTGAGAGTGTGTGCATTGTGCAGTGAGAGTGTGTGCAGTGTGCAGTGAGAGTGTGTGCAGTGTGCAGTGAGAGTGTGTGCAGTGAGAGTGTGTGCAGTGTGCAGTGAGAGTGTGTGCAGTGTGCAGTGAGAGTGTGTGCAGTGTGCAGTGAGAGAGTG
>WSYH01009900.1:0-24630 GCA_036426205.1 Ascaphus truei | reverse complement strand
TTTCTGTTAACTTTAATTCATATTTAATTTAAAAAAAATAAACTCTTTAGTTATCTTTCCACAGCAATAAAAGCAAAACAGAAAAACTTAACCTGATTTTAATACTGAACATTTTTTTCATTTAATTATTAAAGTAATACTATCTACCTCAATTTAAAAATGAAAGAATTATTTACATTGTGTTGTGAGTTTACTACAGTACAGTGCTTATGTTCTTCAGCTGTACATGTTCAATGGGATATTTAGTCGTAGTTGTTTGTGGAAAGTGAGCGACCCCGTCAGGAATACAAATTAGATTCCTAATATCTATTGGTGTGCAACATGTTTTTTCTAGCGCTACCCACCTCCGAAGATTCGGGTCTGTGTGCCACTGCACAATCTGGCACAGTTGGGCTGCTTTGTAGTAGGCGAACAAGCATGGCACCCCCAACCCTCCTCTCAAGGTCGGCCTCCTTAAGATCGCTTTGTTAATTCGTGGGTTTTTCTTATTCCAGATAAACTTTGTTATTAAGGACTGAAGCGAGAGGATGTCTTCTTTTATCAGGGGGATCGGGAGGGCCTGGAAAAGGTACAGCACTCGTGGCAGGAGATTCATCCTTACACTATGAATACGGCCTATCCACGAGATACTGCACTCCGCCCATATCCGGAGATCCTCACGGAGAGTCCGAAACAACCTGGGATAATTTGCTTTATATAAAGCCTTATATTCTTTTGTGATATATACCCCTAAATACTTAATCATAGAGGGTTGCCATTTAAAATTAAAATTGAGTCCAATTAGTTTTTCTACTGGTTTGGGTAAATTTATATTGAGGGCTTCCGATTTGGCCTGATTAATTTTGAACCCAGAAATTTGTTTAAAGGTCCCCAAAATTGAGAAGACATTGGGCAGGGAGGTGAGAGGCTGTGATAATGTCAGGATCACATCATCTGCGTAGAGCGCACTTTGTGTGATTGCTCTTTTACAGCTATGCCCGTAATATCCGGGTTGTTTCTGATATGTGCCGCCAAGGGTTCTACGCAGAGGGCGAACAACAAAGGGGACAGCGGGCATCCCTGGCGTGTGCCACTCTTAATTTGAAATTGCTCTGATGGGAATCCCTGGTGTCTCACCCTTGCCGTTGGCCCCTCGTATAGGGCCATGATGGCCTCCAAGAGGCGTCCCTCAAAGCCAAATGCCTCAAGCGTCCCTCTCAAGTAGGGCCAATCGATTCTATCGAAGGCTTTCTCAGCGTCCAGACTTAGTACCATTGACGGGATATTCTGTTTCTGTGCCAAATCCATCAAATCTATTATCCGTCTGGTGTTGTCCGCCGCTTGCCTTCCTCCGATGAACCCCACCTGATCTGGATGAACTAACCTGGGAAGGACGATACCCACTCTATTAGCTAGTAATTTGGAGAAAATTTTTACATCCGTATTAATCAGCGAGATGGGCCGGTAGCTCTTACAGTCTGCCGGGTCCTTACCAGGTTTATGGATCAGGGAGATTGACGCCTGAAGCATCTGAGCTGGGAACGAGGCCCCGTGTAAAATAGAGTTAAATAGCTTCAATAGATGTGGGGCTAAAATTTTCAGGTATTTTTTATAGTATAAATTGGAGAAACCATCTGGGCCGGGCGCTTTGGCAGGCTTAAGTGACTTTACAACTACCGTTAACTCTTCTAAAGAGAAGTCCGTCTGTAACGCTTCCTTCTCCACCCTGCTCAAGGTCGGTAATTTGGCGTCTTTTAAGAATTCCCCAAGATTATCCCTCGTCTTTTGATTGTGTATGACCTTACCCCCATCGTACAGCGTCTCGTAGTAGCTTTTGAACTCTGCCACGATCCTCTGAGGATTAGAAGTAAGCTCACCCCCTTGTGTGCGAATAGTTTGTATATGATAATTAGGAATTTTATTTTGAAGTCGATTTGCTAATAGGGTGTCCGGCTTGTTCGCTTTCTCAAAGTACCTACATCTGGACCAGCTCATCTCCTTTTCTGCCCGGGAGGCCAGTTTTATATTCAACTGCTGTTTGGTTTCTGCCAAAGCACGCAGTGTGTCCTGATTCCTAGATACTTTGTGCGCCTTAGATAGGGTCGCTAGTTTGTCCTGTAGAACTTTTATCTGTTTCTCCTGATCCCTCCGGCGCCTAGCAGCTAGGCACATGAGGGAGCCTCTGAGAGTCGCCTTGTGGGCTTCCCATAGGGTGGTGTCGGAAGAAACACTCCCTACGTTCTCAGTGAAGAAATCCTTAATCCTCTCACAAATTTCTCTCTGCAAATTTGGGATTTTTAATAACAGCTCGTTTAGCCTCCAGTTTGCTCCAGGTCTGTCTAGTAAGTTTAGAGTGCACCGCAGCTCGATAGGTGCGTGGTCGGACCACGAAATATCGTGGATCCCCGTGTGGGAGACCACTGGGACCAGTCTGTTTGATACTAGGAAGTAGTCCAGCCTACTGTATCTGTTATGGGGGTGGGAGAAGAAGGTATAATCTCTACTTTGGGGATGCTGTTCGCGCCATATATCTACCAATTGGCAATCCTTCAATCCCTGCGTGATTTGCTGAATATCTCATTTAGGGGGGAGACTAGCGGCCGTGCACCGGTCTAACTTGGGATTCAGTGTCCTGTTGAGATCACCCGCTATTATCATGTTTCCCTTTGCCTCCTTTTGTAGCTTACGGAAGAAAAGGGAAAAGAAATCCGCTGAGACTTCACAGGGTGCATAAACTGATGCTAACGTGAGTGGTTTCCCCTGGACTGAACCCACCAGGATTAAGAATCTGCCCTCCCTATCTGCCACCTTCTTCTCGATTGTGAAGTCTATCCTGTTGTGTATGGCTATTGCTACCCCTCTCTTTTTCACTTGAGCTGATGCTAAGTGCACTACACGGAATTCTTTGTCTAAGAATTTAGGGTAACTGTCTCTGGACAAGTGTGTCTCTTGGAGAAAGAGGAAATCGGCTTTAAGTCTCTTGTAATCTCTGAGGGCTAGCTTGCGCTTCGCTGGACCGTTAAAGCCTTTAACGTTGTGTGAGATACATCTGACCTCGTTATTCATAATATTTTATTTGTGACCTTTTTCCGCCGGAGTAGTCCTGGGCCATTCTGGGTCTTCTGGACGATGGGGAGTTCCCGCACTTTGTCTCTTTCTGTCCTCTGCAGCTTCTCTTCTGCGCCCTGCTAGGGGGATGGGGTACGTGGGGGGGGAAAGTGACACAGAGGGAAAGCACAACAAGGGTTACAACAGAAAGACCACAACACAAATACATGTAAACATATAAAACTATGGTTTCGGCTCCGGGACTTCCCTGTCCCACAGCCCATCCCAATGCCTTTCGGGTAGAGGCATTAGCGGGTCCCGGACCTCGCCCCCTCCCCTCTTCCCCAAGGACTTTAGTCGGATCTGGGGGTCCCTCCCCCTTTCCGACCCCATTGAGGCTCATGCCGACTCCGGGGTAGACCATCCGGCACCCACCCCGTGTCCGCGCTCCCTTTTACACCCTGAAAACTGGGGTTTCCCCCCTTACATGTCTCGCCAGGCATGTCCACCTGCTTTTTTGTCCGGCTGCCCGCCGTAACCAGGCCCACGTGTTGTCAACCTGCGCATGCTCTCTGTCTTGTCTTGCCTAACCCTGCCTCGGCCTTCTCTGAGCTTAGTCCTCCCCTCTTTTATAATTCTCTAATAACTAATTGATAGTTCCGCCCTTACTTCCCCCTGCCATCTTCTAACTTCCTTGTACTCTCTGCGTCCTTCTCCCTACTCTCTTCCCCTCCCAATCTTTTCTCCACTACTCCCTGATCCCTTCTCTCTCTCTACTTACTGTCCTTTCCCCTCCTATTCTGTAACTTGCTTCCTCTTAGTTCTGACTCTACCTCCTCAACTCGCTTTCTACCCCTATAGCCTGCTTCTGCTCGTCCTTCAGTTTATCTTCCCCCTTCCTCTTTCCCTACTTCCCCCTGCTTTTCTACTCCGTCTCCCTTTCCTCCCACTCTCTATCATCCTCGCCTTCCTTATTTCCCTGCTACTACTCTGCGGCGGCTGGCTCTGTATGACCCTCCGGTACAGCGTCCCTGGGTCCTGCGGGAGTTCCGGCGCGTTGAGGCTCCAGAAGATGACGTCATCGGGTTCTGTGTCTGCTGCCTCCTCCAAGATGGCGTCGCTCTACGAGGTTCCGGCTAGGTTGAGTTTCCGGTTTCCTGCTTCCGGTCGCCATTTTGGGAGATGCCCTGCCACGAGGCGGAGGTGGTGCGTGCTCTCTCTTCCCGCCTTTGGAGATCTTCCGCCATCTGCGTCTCACTCTGGCACTCACCATGCTTTAGCTCCGCCGCCATCTTTCGCCACTTGCAGGTAAGTTCCCAGCAATTTATTCTGTAGGGGTTCTGCTTTTGTCTGTCTCGCGGTGCATTTCCCCCCCCCCCCCTGTCGGTGATTACCGTACTGTCTGTAACTGTCCTGGAGCCCACCGCCGGCACTTGTCTCACCAAGGATCTTGAGGCGGGCCATGCTGACTTTGATGCAGGGCTGGGACACCGTAGGTTCTGGACAGGCGGGCATAATGTCCACTTAGGAGGGCAGTTTCGGGGGTTAACAACCGGACCTTATAACTTTGGCCACAACTTTGGAACTTTGAATGAGCGCAACCGTGCGCTTTTGTGGGGCTACCACCGCTGCTTCTCAGTGCTTTTTCCCTTTTGCTTTTGGTGAACCATTCCCTCCACTCCACTCCGGTTCTAGCGCCACCGCCTCCTCCACCACTTGCGCAGGGGCATCTCTTAGGCCCAGCTTTGCCAGGAACTCCGGGCCCTCTGCGGGGTCTTTCATAGTGAATACCCTCCCGTTCCTTGTTACTTGTAACCCTACATCTATCTATTTTTAACATACTTTAAACACACATTGAAGCATAGATGCATAGTCAAAATAATTAAAAACACATCAAATCGAGCTTTTAAAACAGTATAATTTCTTACCCTGTATGTATATATCTCTCTAGACATACATACATACATACAGTGGCAAGAAATGATATACTCGTAGTTGTTTGTGGAAAGTGAGCGACCCCGTCAGGAATACAACATGTAAATAAAAAAACATATAAAGCAATAATTGTGCAGTATTGTGATTATTTTTTGGCTTGTTCAAGAATCTTGGCTCTTGGGGAAAACCTACTTACAGCAACATAGAAGAAAATTCGCATTTGTCTGACTCTGTCAGGTAGTGGAGAAATGATGAGGTTTCTTTAAGGTGTACTTATATCCCCACTTGGTCTTGACACATATGGATAAGCTCAGAGTTGGTAAGATTCAAATCCCCATAGGGTATATGTGGACAAAGAGCAGAGAAACAGACCGATGGTGTAGGTTGTAGAACAGGATTTTATAAATAGCAAGTTAAAAGACATGTACTCACACTCTGTACATGTATATAATGCACATAAGGGTATCTTTAGCGCTGTGTGCGCCCGCTGTCGCTTCTCCCCGTCCTCCTCTATCCCCAGTCCTGCTGCCGGCAATGGCGTGTGACGTCACGTCCCTCTGAACGGCTGATCGTGTCCAAAGGAGATAGGCTGTGGCGCGCTGGGAGAGGAATCGCGGGTGAATTCAAACGGCTGAAATCTGGAGTCTTCTCTTCAAAGCAGCTGCAGCTTGATGAGATGGCTCTACGCGTTTCGCTGTCGCATACAGCTTCGTCAGGAGCGTCATGACGTGTTATGTGGGCGTCACATACTTATACTGTTGGAGTCTAATTGACTGTGTGTTGTCTATCTGATTGAACTCATTATTATTTAATTTAACCCACATGGTTGCCTTTACATAGGCACAATCATCTCTGTGGTTCAAAACATAAAATCACTGTTATATCAATACATTATGAATTACATATTAAATAGGTTATACAATCTTTAATAATTTTAAAACCAAAATAAAAAAGAAAAATGCTCATATAAACAATTAATACAATTAGAAACTATTTATTAATGGCTAACTTCAAATTTTGCATATACTTCATTAAGATATATAAAACGTATTTGAAAACTCATAGAACGGGAGAGGGAAAAAACAAGAGAGACATGGAAAAACATATGTTAGTATATCAAATATTTTCTTCAAAAGAACATATATAAGAGGTTTCCAGAGTAATATGGATTGCATACCAATAGAGGTCGATTTAAATAAAAGCATTAATTCAATGGGAGCACTGTATTGTAGTTCATTATCAAAATGAGATTTGGCTAAATTTACATTAAAAGACATTTAAAATATATTAAAATGAGAAAATACAGTGAGATTTACAATAAATTTTAAAATATTAATTGGATAAAATGTTTTTAAAAACATAATAAAAAATGTATAAAAAGGATTATCTAAATTAGAAAGTTATAATAATTTACACAGATAAAAGGGGCATATTAAAAGAGACACTAAGTTATATATATCTATTAATCATGTAAAAAGGGTAAAATTTCAAAATCTGAATTCAAGCCATGAGGAATTAATGTATCAAGCTTATGAATCCAGAACATTTCCCTTTTACTTAAATCCACCTCTCTTGAACGCCCCCTCCAGTGTTGTTTAACCTGTTCTATAGCCGTAAATCTTAGACTATCTGGATTTGATTGGTGATACTTAGCGTAATGCTTGGAAACGCTGTGAGTTAAAATACCCCTTCTGATATTGCTCAGATGTTCGATAATGCGGGTACGAATGGGTCTTGATGTCTTCCCTACATATTGTAACCCGCAGGGGCACTGAAGGATATATATTACAAAATCGGTAGAACAGTTAATATATTGCTTGATTTTAAAAGCTTCTTTATTTCTATGACATATAAAACTAGTTTTATCTTTCAGTTTATGCTGACAGGCCTTGCATGTTGCACAACCATAAAATCCAGTCAGGTTTTTTAACCACCCTTGTTTGGTCTCTCTTGTGCTTTTTAAAGCGCTCGGTGCAATAATATTTTTTATGTTCTGTGCCTTCTTAAAAATTATTTTTGGAGTATCTGGTAAAATATCCCTTAATATATTATCAGATTTTAGAACATGCCAGTGTTTACGCAAGATCCTTTCTATATTTTTAGATTCTTTATTGAAAGTCGTCAGGAATGCTGTATCATAAGGATTCACTGAATTGTGAGATTCGTTCTTCTTTTTAGGCTGTAAAGTTTCCTTTCTATCTAAATTTTTAGACTTTGTCAAAGCCTTATCTAAAATGTCTTTACTATAATTTTTCTCCTCAAATCTTGTCTCCAAAATTTTGCACTGATCTTTGAAAATATTGTCTTCGGTGCAGTTCCTACGGAGTCTTCTATATTGACTATAGGGGACTCCGTCCATCCAATGGTGGTGATGACAGCTGGATCTCAAAATAAAATTATTGCAGTCAACATTTTTGAAATGTGTCTTAGTTTTTATAATGCCTCCCTCTATGTATATATTCAAGTCTAGATATTCAATAAAAGTCTCACTTATAGTATATGTAAATTTAAGATTAAAATTGTTTTTATTAAGATTCAAAATAAATTGCTCTAAACCTCCTTTGTCTCCCTGCCAAATAAGAATAATGTCATCAATGTAGCGCCGCCATAGGATAAGATTCTCCCCCAGCTCACCCTCGGACCAGATGGTGCGGTCCTCCCAATATCCCATGAAGAGATTAGCGTAGCTGGGGGCAAATTTTGTTCCCATGGCGGTGCCACATTTCTGAACATAAAATGTGTTATTAAACAAAAAGAAATTTTTCTGTAAAATAAATGTAATACTATCTAAAAGGAACTTGATCTGAGATTCATGTAGCTCTGGATCATTTTTAAGGAAGTGCTCCACAGCTTGTAGTCCTAAGTGATGTGCGATGGATGTGTATAATGAGCTCACATCTATAGTAGCTAATAAGTAATTTTCCTTCCATACAAATTTGTCCAGTATATTAATAATATCAGAGGTATCCTTTAAATATGATTGCATATCTTTAACATAGCCCTGGAGGAAGCTATCAATATAGGCCGACAGGTTGGACGTAAGTGAATTAATGCCTGAAATTATTGGCCTACCAGATCTATAAATTGTGAAAGATTTGAAGTGAGGGAAGAAATACCAGAAATAATAGGTCTCCCCGGAGGTGCAGGTTAATTTTCACTGGATTTTAGGTATAAAAATAAAATAACGTGTACGTGGAAACTTAACAGCAGAAATTTAAACTCATCCTCACATAATGCCCCACTATCTACACGCAGAAGTCAACAATTCCCTCCTGTTCGGCTTTGAAATGCACCAAAGGTCAACTGTTAAGGGGGATGTATGTGGTCCTCATCTCTCCAGAATCGCATGGACACTCTTTAGATAATACTCTTTGGTCCATGACCACAATACCCCACCCTTATAGCCGATTTGATCAATCGAGTCATTATTCTCTAGATTTTGGCTGGCCTCTTTTTCTTTTCTTTATACTTAAATTATCTTTTTTATTTTATAATGTTCAACGCATGAGTTCTCTAGATCTAATGCTGACCATTCTACCAAAGGAGCTTACTAGATTTCCTTGCATCGAAACTTTGGGATAGAACGTGGAATGCTTTTTTGAAAATCTTATTCTTGAGGATCAGGCAGTACTGCGTACCTCTTGAATGGGATTTAGTTTTTGTGTTATGGATATTTAATCACCTAGCAAAATATTTTTTTCAGGAGCGAGTTTGCAGGCAAATTTAGACTTATGTAGAGATTAAAACTATTTGGGTCCCCAGACTGGAGCAACTTAAGCCCTTTTGTTGAGTACTTTTTTCTCAATATCCGGTGAGAAACTAGTACTGACTTTATTAAAGATATTCGGACATACTCTTTTGTAATTTTTAACCCTATTTCTTACTAGTAACCGGGAAAAAATCCCGCAGAAGGAGAGACAACGAGTAAACACAAGAAGAGGTCCTCTTCATGCCCTCGGGCCTCGTCTTTCTTTTTTGTAGTTTAGTGGAGTTGGATTTCATGATTCTGTTTGATTTATTTCCACCGACGCGGGGGTAGATGTGATCTCTTCCTTCCTCCACTCCTAAAAAAGAAAAATTTTGATTTACTTGCTGGTGTGGGGAGGTGTATACAGATGCTACTCCACATCACTCTCCTGATCCTATATCGGACCAGCAATGTATATCTATTAGCTGACCGGATGGGGAATTGATTTAGGTAATGGTTAGTGCATCATATCGTTCCTTAGCTCTTTTTGTTGCACTATAGTTTTATCATGCGAAAGGTTGCTTAACGGAACTAAGGTGTAAAGGAACCTAGTACATTATAATAAGGATGGATTTTTTTGGGGCATTATTAACGAACTCCCTTTTGTATAATCTGCTCCTTTAGCATTGGATTCTTTAGGTCCTACCTATCGCCACACCACTGGGTTTGTCTTATTATCTACATTTGTACATTAATACTCTTTGATTTCTTTGCCCATCTCTCTGACAGCCGTGTCATAGTCTTGTTTACCCTAAAAAATTTTGTTGTTTATTTGAACTATCTCTAATTCCAGCCTGATCTAAGCCTCTTTCTTATAGTCGGAATATCTAGAGCGAGCAACCTTTTGTTATCTTTTGGGATCTAGTTTGGATCTTCATATCTACATATGTGGTCGTCATTTCGGCTACGGTTTTCCTCCGTTGATGCACCAAAAGCTTCATGAAGAGAACGAACATTGGTCTAATATTTCAATCCATTCCCTCATGAGCCCCCTCATTATGCGACATCCTCCCCGTGGGCTTTTTTCGAACCCTAAGCCCCCTATGGAACGTTATTTTTTTCCAAGATACCTTGCTCCTGGCTGTTGGTGGTTCCCACATGTTTACTATGCTAGGGTCATAAGTGTTTCTCTAATTACCAAAGTATTGGGTGAAAATCTTCAGTCACACTTTCCTATACCCTGGAAACTGAGCTGGGGTCCACTAAAGATGTGCTCAACATTGACATACTATAACGATATCCTATAAACAGAGAACTCATGATACACTTTAAATTAATAAATAATAAAATATAAATATATTAAAGCCGCTAAACACAATGTACAAACAAACAATCCAGAACAAAAGAATAGGGTGCAAAACAGCGCTAATATATGAACTGAAATTACTGAATGACCTGTTCAGGGCGCCAGGTGGAAGACTGGTGGTACAACCATTCAGGAAACACATGAAAAAAAGGGGGGGGTTCAACAACCGCTCCAAGAGAGTTGTAAATACCCGAAACCAGTATAAGGTGTTAACAGCCAAATACAGTCCTTGGGATGATGAATAGTGATGAAAATTTCTTCACCTCAGCAGAATGCATATAGTGGAAACAGAAAAAGAAAAAGAACGAAATAATAGTGCAGTAAATCAACACAGGGGGGGGCTGGCACAGATACTATGCAATGAAACAAACAAAAGACATAGCAAACATGAAACACTAAGCACGGCCTAAATATTAAATAAAAACAGCATATTTATTGGTTTGGAACAGTGGCCATAAAAAACCAAAAACCGTGCATCGGAGGGGTAAATTACAACCCTACTCACGAAAAATGCTGGCAAGGGTCCAGGCAAACGATCTGATGCGTGGACAGCTGGGCTCTCAGATGGCGACCGAAAAATCACGTGGGCTGGCGTCTACACGTGACTGAGATGCCCGGCAGGATAACCTCAATACGAGGCCTCTGGGCGGACGTGACGTCACCATTAGCGTAGCTGGGGGCAAATTTCGTTCCCATGGCGGTGCCACATTTCTGAACATAAAATGTGTTATCAAACAAAAAGAAATTTTTCTGTAAAATAAATGAAATACTATCTAAAAGGAACTTGATCTGAGATTCATGTAGCTCTGGATCGTTTTTAAGGAAGTGCTCCACAGCCTGTAGTCCTAAGTGATGTGCGATGGATGTGTATAATGAGCTCACATCTATAGTAGCTAATAAGTAATTTTCCTTCCATACAAATTTGTCCAGTATATTAATAATATCAGAGGTATCCTTTAAATATGATTGCATATCTTTAACATAGCCCTGGAGGAAGCTATCAATATAGGCCGACAGGTTGGACGTAAGTGAATTAATGCCTGAAATTATTGGCCTACCAGGCGGATTTTGAAGGCACTTGTGAATTTTAGGCAAGATGTAAAAAATAGGAATTTGAGGTGTTTTATTGCATAAAAATTTGTATTCAGATTCTGTTAGAATACCTAAGTTTTTTCCCCCCTTCCAATAAGATATTGAGCTCTCTATTAAATTCTTCAGTAGGGTTTTTCTTTAGGATACCATAAGTAATGTCATCGCCTAAAAGGCGGTAGGCTTCCTTCAAATAGTCCTCTTTGTTCATTATGACTGTCCCTCCGCCTTTATCGGCCTGTTTAATTACAATATTCTCATTTTTAGTAATTTCTTCTAATGCTTTTCTTTCCTCTAGCGTCAGGTTGTTTCTAATTGAAGATTTAGTATTTTTAGTTAGAATCTCAAAATCTTTTACAATCAAGTCATAGAACACCTCCAGGTGTTTCCCTTTATAATATGTTGGATAAAATAAAGACTTCTGCTTTAATGCTGTATGTTTAAATTTACTCTCCATTAAATCACTTTTAGGTTTCTCCATATGAAGTCTGGACTCTACATTTTTGCTTTGGAAAAATCTTTTGACCGTTAGTTTACGAAGGTAGCGGTTAGCATCTAAAAATAGGCTAAAGTTATTAGGTCCTATAGTGGGCGCAAATGAGAGTCCCTTTGAAATTAATTTTTGTTGTGGTACTGTTAGTTCTAATTTACTTAGGTTGAAGATACTTTTTGTGTCTGTGTTTTCTTCCTTATTCAATCTTTCCCTTTTCCTTCTTTTTCCTCGTTTCCCTCTTTGATGTTGTCTCTTTTTTGGTATGGCTTTGGGTCCCTCCTTTCTTTCGGAGGGGTATATGTGTTGGGTATCTCCCAAACGCTTAAAGTTTTGTCCATATCTAAAAAAGTGTTTGATCCAGTAGCTCCAATGGGTGATCTTGATCTACTTGTTTTTTGTTGTCTATCTGTATGGTATCTATCTCTTTCTCTTTTCCTTTCTTCCCTTTCTCTTTTCATTTCTTTTTCCCTTTTTGCCTCTTTCTCTTTTTGATATTCCTTATCTTTTTGATCTTTTTCTCTCTGTTCTATCTCTCTTTGTTCTTGATGATAGGCAAAATCTCTATCTCTTTGCTGTTCTCTGTACCTTCTAGTCTCTCTTTCTTTGTCTCTGTTAATTCTATCTCTTTCCTCTTTCATTTTAAGTTCCCTTTCTCTCTGTCTTTCCCGTTCTCTTTGTCTCTCCCTTTCTCTTCGTCTCTCTTCCTCCATTCTAGAGTCCCTTTCCCTTGCTTTTTCTCTTTCCCTTTGATGTTCAACATCTCTGCGTGTTTCTCTTTCCTCAAATATTGTTTTAGCAATTACACTTTTATCTGCTACCGGATATGGGTCTTTGTATCTCTGTTCTTTAGATTCACTATGTGTAGTAGATAGTTTATTTAGACCAGAGACATAATTTGTCTCTCGCCTATAAGAGGGATTTCCATAAGATGGTTTATCTATTCTTGCTACAGTATTACCATACCTATTATCAAATTTTCTATCAGTTTGATATGAATTTCTCTTTCTTTTCCAATCCCTTTGTTCACCTCTCTTATAATCTTCCTCATCTCTTAGAAATTTGTTAGTTTTATTGATATATACTTCATTTTCTAGTTTATCTATTTTTTTCTTTAATTCTCTGTCTTTAATTTTGAATTCTGCAGTGTCTTCTAGATGTGCTAATTTCTCCTCTATAATTGTCACTTCTTCATCTATTTTTTTAATATTCTTTTTATGTTGGTTGACCAATGCTAGCATCAAATCCACTGAGCATTTGTCAATAATATTATACCATAACTTTACAAATTCTTCGTCTTCCAAATTTGAGGAGGGATCCTTAGAAAGTCTCAAACCTCTTGGTATTCTATTGCATTTGATGTATTTATTTAGAAAACTTAGATCAAGCCATTTTTTTGTGTCTTTAACTAATAACCTATCCAATTTGTGAAATTCTTCCTCTAATAAATCATAAGATACCGGTGTATGTGACGTATCTACATCCTGGAAATTAAATTGTGTCTGTCTTGAGTGTCGTTTTGCAAAAATATTAGGTGAAGTAATATCCATTACTGATTAATTGACAGTGTAATAATATAGTAAGGAAACAGATAGGCAGCCCACAAATCAGAAGCAGATTAGCAAAATGTACTTAAATGACTTGCCTAGGCGCCACAGTTCCCTAGTAAAATACAATTTACATCCAAAATATTAACAGTTGCTGCCTAATGTTCAGCTACACACAATAGCATATATATGGGGAAAGGGGGGAAACAACGGCGCAAATGACTTTTAACTGTATAATAAATTTGAGCATAAGTAGAATGGGGGTATGGTTTGCCAATGATTCTGAAATGAAATGAAGAGAAACAAAATATAGTGAAGTACGTTTAGTTAAAATATTTGCGCAAAAGTAGATCGCTACTTACAAAGTAGCAGATGTAAACAAGCATATAGGATATTATAATCCTCTCCGTCCTGCTGCCTGGAGTTGCTGTATGGATCCTTCACGTGGAACGCCAAGAAGCGCCGTGCTGGTTCTCCTCTGCCTGCAGCCCTTCTCCGTGACTTCCTGGTTAATCCTCTGGTCTCGCGAGACTAGCCCGCTGACGTCACTCCGCCGAGATTTTGGCCGAAATTTGGATATAATATCCAGTAATGAGCAGGGGATTCTGCTGGCATGTGATGTTGGATAGGGATGCTGAAAGTTTGTCTTAGAGCCTCCTCCCTACTAGTTTCGTCCTGGAACTAGGACTTCATATAGCATAATTTATCATTAGTATTGAAATTACTGTGAAAAAATAATCCCCAAATAATTATTAAGCTTCAGAACAGTTTAATTGTAACTCTGACAAGTCTTTTGGCAAGGAAAGTTAGGGATAATCTATCCAGTGCTGTACTGTAGCTTTATTGTCTATCTTAATTCTGTGCGAATGGCGTGGCTTTAACGCCTAGTTGCACTAATAAAAAAAACACTCTAGTGTAAAAAAGTATACCTTGTTATTTACAGTACATACGAAAATTGAGACCCAGATGAACCATCAAACAACAACCAGGCAGGCATTAACATATACTTACAAAGACGTAAGAGACAAGAAAAAGAAACAAAATAGTGCATTATGTTTAAACTCTCATATAAAAAATAGTGGATGGTAAGTACTGAACTCACAACGTTGCTTCTTGGTTTAAGGCATGTAACCATGAATGTACATCTTGATCTGGTCACGGTATTCAAATTTCATCTGGTTTCCCGTCCTCTTGTATCCCACCTCATAGATAGGAAACGGACATAATGCAGATCAAAACAAAAAACTTTATATCACATTAAAATTGCACTTACACTTTTGCTGTAAAATCAGGCATATTCTGGGAAACAGCCCAGTAATGGAGATCTTGTATTAGTCTCTGCATAGACAGGTCACAAACTGCTCACCTCCACGCCCATTCCTCGCGTCTGGACCGGGGAGATGATGTCACAGGTGAAGCGTCTTATTCTCCGTCTGTCTCGTCTCACCTGTCAGGGGGGAAAGTTTAAAGTCCAATAGTGCAGGGAATAAACGTAACCCTACGCATTTTGCTGCACAAGCTTCTTCCGGGGGTTGATCACCATGAATGACTGGACGTTCACTAAAGGGTGCTCTGCCTCTGGCCCTCATGCTGCACATGTTACAGTAATTGTTGTATATTAACTGGAATAGAAAGCATCAGTTATTATTAGTATTGATATTACTATGTAAACCAATCACAAAAATAATTATTAATCTTCCAGAACAGTTTAATTGTAACATTTTTTGGCAAGGACAGCACAGAAGATGATGTCACTCCTTTACTGCCATATAATAGGAAAAAATGTTGCACACCAATAATAAAAAATATAAATGCTATTTGTACCGGTCATCTCTAACTCAAAGATAGAAGAACTGCTGCGTGCTATGTACAGGATCCAACAAAAAAACTCCTTTAATGCCTAACAGTCTGCAACATATTGTGCTGGGCATTCTGCATTGTCATTGGGGTCCACTCTGGCAGAGAAAGGGTTAAACAGAATCGGAGTACTTGTCACTTTAGGCAGAGATATGCGTGGAATTTTTGCACCGTTCTTCCCCCCCACCCACCTCCCACCCTCCCCCCATTACATCATGCTCTTTGTCCAGGGATATATAGTAATATGTCAATCACTGTCCGAATTCCAGGCTGCAGGCGTCTTTCCTGTTAATGAAGCAGCAAGGAAGACTGTTTTGCTTACCCACTGTCCTGTTGACGCTGAGCTCTCATATCTCACTCACTGTAAGTCAGGTATCATAACCGTCAATGTCGCCCCTGGGAGACGATTTAGGGCCTTATTCTATATTGTCCCACGCAGACGTCAATGGGAACTTTTGTCCGAAGACTGACCGCATAACCTCTTTGGCAATATAGAATAAGGCCCTTAGAGTTTTCTAACATTTGTGGAGCCATAAAGCTAAATAATTGCTTGCGCCCCAAAGGACAGGTTTGCGCCTCATAAAACTAGGTGCAAAATTCACGTGGTACGGGGGTCGGTAAATGTACGACTTGACAGGACGAGGTAGGCATGTCTATAACTAATTTATTTCAGTTGGTTAAACCGGGGCATGCACATGTTAAATAGGACCTTTCTTGCATTGGTGTCCAGTTTAGAATACATTTAATGGTTCCTCTTAATTTCGGACGACACGTTAATTGTATAGCTACTGTAAGCGGACCAGGGAAAAAGGATTCCACACTATAAGAACACGTGTATTTTATGGATATCGATGAAACATGGCTGCCTTGTGCAGTGTATTGTGGCACAGGACGAGGCAAAGGCCAAACCTGAAAGAAAGTTGCGTTTTTAAAGGTGCATGATGACGTAAATACGCGGAGGCACAGCTGTATGTTTGCAACAAACAGGAAACATGCGCCTGGACAATGACACAAATCTAAGACCTCATTATCATTAAGACAAGTTTCTATCGACTATGACGAGCCAAACTCTAAATCAAAACACACACAGACACAACATACTGTAAGCGCAGTGCTAAACGTTTACACCCCCGCAATTTCTGCATTTATTAAGCAACTCTGACTAGGGCAGACCTAGGTTTTTTTAGTCCTGGTTGCTGATGTGTAGGAATCTTTGGTACAATACAGTATGATCTGCAGAGAGACAAGTCTGGATCATTATGTAATGTAGGGTAGTCACATATACAGTAGTTACATAGTTACATAGTTACATAGTTACATAGTAGATGAGGTTGAAAAAAGACATCTGTCCATCAAGTTCAATCTATGCTAAATTTAGACAGATTCTTTATCCTATATTTGTACTTACAGTATTTTGATCAAGAGGAAGGCAAACAAAAAAACCCCAGTGACACATTATTATCTGATATCTCATAAGGGGAAAAATAAATTCCTTCCTGACTCCAAGAATTGGCAATCGGATTAATCCCTGGATCAACATCCTTCCCAAGTATACTTATTTGGTAAATCCCTGTATACCTTTCCTTTCTAAAAAGATATCCAACCTTTATTTTAACATGTCTATTGTATCTGCCATCACAGCCTCCATGGGTAATGAATTCCACATTGTAACTGCCCTTACTGTAAAGAACCCTTTCCTATGTTGCTGGTGAAATCTACTTTCCTCCAACCTTAAGGGATGACCCACGAGTCCTTTGTACTGCCCTTGGGATGAATACTTCATTTGAAAGCTCCTTGTATTGTCCCCGAATATATTTGTATATGGTTATCATATCCCCTCTTAGACGCCTCTTTTCTAATGTAAATAAATCTAATTTAGCTAGCCTCTCCTCATAAGTTAGATTGTCCATCCCCTTTATGAATTTGGTGGCTCTTCTCTGCACTCTCTCTAGTTCCATAATGTCTTTTATATGGAGTGGTGCCCAAAACTGTACTCCATACTCGCTCAGCAAACGTCCCAGTCTAAAGGTTACTGCACTATGATGAATTTTTACCACCCAAAACATTTTTTTTTTAAATGTAAAGAGCAGGAAAGGTTCAGGGTGTAAGATACTAACATTATAGGAGTTAAACTCTCAGGCTTCTGGAGGGGTTGCTGATTTAAAACCAAAAACGTCTTCCTGTGAGAAAACTAAACAGCTAGGATTTCCTGCGACAAATCTAAAGGCAATATTAGTGCGGCGTGTTCTTCCCGTCAGTATAAACATCTGTCTGCTCCATCTTGGGAATTAGAAGTGATGCACCTCAGTGGTGTGGGGGGGGGATCAGTTAGAGGGATTAGTAACAGGTATACCCAATTATATTGATAACCAATTAGCCAGTGTTTTGTGTGTGATATTTCTTTCTCGTCTTATCTGCACATAGCAGCCGCGGCTTCGAAATTTATCTGGGACACTTGGCACCTGTCCTGTTATTGTAGTCAGGTAACTCCTTCCTGACTCTGCTTACTGACACTCCCCACATCGCAAGCGGCAGCCGTTTGGTGCAAGGTACCTTGGTACATTGTCGCTAAGACACAATGCAACAAACGCCTTTTCTATGAAATTGCCTTGATACATCTCGCCGTAGCATCAATGTGACACCGTGATGCCAAAAATTATTAAAACAAATATATAATCGCCGCGCTTCTCCATGTTAGGCTGAGTCCCCAGTGTGTTCTGTGACACGCGCGCCCGGCGGGGGGCGGCACGTGCACAGCGCTAACCGCGATCTGCGGTCTCCAGGAGAGAGGGAAGCTTGCGACGGGAGGGGGCGTGGTCTGGGATTTGCGGGGCGTGGCCATTACGTCACGCGGCTGGTTAGCCCTCATTGGGTGAACCGCCGGTGGGGGCGTGGCCACGCCTCCGTCGCAAGGTTTGAACTCAATTTGATTGAGTTGTAAAAAACCTTGCAGCACCGCGCGGCTGCACCTTCAACGGGAAGGTGCGTACTGGACCCAGCCCCATTGAGGGGCGGTGCGTACGCGCACAGCGCACGCCGCGCCGTGTGCACAGGCAGTTACTGGGACTGCAGCCTAAGGAGCACGCAGCTGGCGAAGGGATCGGCCATACAAATGTGAGAAACAGACAGTGAATCCCTGCGCTGCTCCCGTTGTGATCCCAAAGAGAGAAGCGCAGGGATTCACTTCCTGTTCTCCCTTAAAGAGGCAACACAAGTGGGTGATTTGATTGGCAATTTCCCCCGCCCCCCCAAAAAATAGGATTGAAGCAGGGGTCTCCAGAGCTGAACCCCATTGATTTTAGCTCCAGGGACCCCCTGCTGCCGCTTGGCTAGCAGGGTTAATGTAATGGCTGAGTTTCAAAGCCCCCGCGCTGCAGACAGTGAGATGCTGGGTGGGGATATGTGAGTAGATTGAAGGGCAACGTGTTAAAGTCCCAGCTGGAAAACATTTGTTCTGGGTCAGTTTTGCAGCTGGGAGACTGTGTAACCCAACACTGTGAGTGTGTTACTTTTTCATTTGTAATGTGTCATACGGCAGGCAGAAGCTTACAGGGCTCCACGTTACAGCGGACAAGAGTGACACACTGTGACTGCTCATTTGCATGTCATTACCCAGAATGCCTGGCTGCAGTGGAAGCATTGTATGCTAAGAGATGATGGGGACAAGGCAGGTTTGCGGACCTGTCTGAGACATGTGAATGTGCTCACAACGTGGCCATTGTTTTGCTGTACACTTTTTATTTTGGAATTTAAACAGAAAATGTTCACCTGCCGTATTACACAGTTTGCATCCCCAAGTCTTATTAAAAAAAGGAAGTATAGAGTCAGCACGCTTACTCAGAGACAGCTGTGTTGCCTTTTAGGCCTCCTTACTGTAGTTTACACTTGGTCACTGGTTGTGCATTGCAAAGCTGGCAGGAGGGTACAACAATGGTTAGGGTGAAATATGTCATTCTTTAATTTGATAGAAGAGTGTAGTAAAAGACAACTGCTGCTAGAGATGTATTATTATGGTTTATGTTTAGGCTTCCAGCATATCAAAGTTGTGCCGGTCTGTATGAGAAAACTTATCAGCAAAGTGTATAACATGTGTACAGCTTGAAGGATAGGAGGGAGAAAGGATAGAAAGGGTAAAGAATATACAAGGTAAGCAGCAGGTCTTTTACATTCTACTGGATATAGATCCAATGTTGGTCTTTGTCCCTCCTAATAGAGGTAAATGAGAATTGTAATCCTAATAGAGGTATATTAGTATTTTATCTGGTAGTGTTAGGACCTGTGAACTGGGTCTGTCTTGGCCAAAGGTTTAAACTAAATGACCCTTTTTCAAGAGAATATATAAGTAATTTACTGTGTATTTTTGTCATATTGGATGTAGCAATGGGCTTCTCTGTCGCTTGTTGTAAAGAATATACATGCCACACGCCACACGCCACACGCCACACGTCTAAAACAAAGGTCAAGGTGGGAGGCTCAGGGGAACATACTTCTCACTGCACTCCCTGCACTCCCTGCACTCTCTGCACTCTCTGCACTCTCTGCACTCTCTGCACTCTCTGCACTCTCTGCACTCTCTGCACTCTCTGCACTCCCTGCACTCCCTGCACTCCGTCTCTGACTCCATAGCACAAAAACAATGAATCGTGAAACTTTCCATGCAGAAAATGCCAGATTAGTGTGTTTTCTAGCTGTGATCCTCTTTCGTTGAGATGACATCTGCTGCTTCGGTATCTCTTTCCCACCACCTTCCATGTAGCTTTGTTACAGATGCCAACAAGACTTATATTTCACAGTGATTGAAACTACCTGCCTGCGGCAACACTATAGAATAATAACACAGACATTTATCTTCTATCTATTGAGGAAACAAAACAGCAGGTTTGCAGCTAAATTGATGCTAAGAGAAGCCTGTGAGTCAGAATGAAAGTATTAAAGCTGCAGACCAAGCAATATCCTAAATGTATTTATTTTTTAATAAATCAGTTCTGTACTATGAGAAAATACGTGTAGCATTTAAAAAAAAAAAAAAAACACTCTGAATGACATTTTTATTGTATTATAATGTAACAAGCATTTTTTTCATTTCTATAGCAACATTTCCAACGTTTCATCCCCTTCTTCTTCTGAAACAGGCTCTGGCACACTCCTTTTTGAGCCCTGCCATCTCTCTAGCAGTGCATCAATTGTACCTAGTGACTGCCTGATCACATGATCTTCCCCACAGAACTTTGCATCTTTGGTCCTCTTCCGCTGCACTTACAGCCATTTAGTGAACCCCTGAGCCAAATCTTCGCCGATCGATCACAGGAGAATGGATCGATCGACAACTTAGCTAATTACTTATCATTGTGTAGATTATACTAATGCACTTATTAAATAATAATAGCATGTTCTTGTATAGCACTGCTAGTTTTACGTAGCGCTTTACAGAGACATTTTGCAGGCACAGGTCCCTGTGGAGCTTACAATCTATGTTTTTAGTGCCTGAGGCACAGGGAGATAAAGTGACTTGCCCAAGGTCACAAGGAGTCGACACTGGGAATTGAACCAGGTTCCCCTGCTTCAAACTCAGTGTCAGTCAGTGTCTTTACTCACTGGGCCGCTCCTTCTCTCAATTAAAGGGTCGGGGGGGGGGGGTGAAAATTACAAAAATAAATCGACGGCAGCTTGGACTGCTTTAAGGTATGTGCTTGTATCCAGTTTGCTGGGGAATTCACACACTGTAAATATTTTGTAACCATTACATTTAGATGAATACATTTGCTGATCGCTCTGCCAGTTATTTGCTAGAGTAAATAGTACAAGTATGTAGGTAACCGGGGCATCCAGAGTGAGACTATGTTCCATCAATATATGCTTATCCGCTAGGACCACACCTCTATGGATAAATGACAGTACAGCATCCCATCGTAGTTGTTTGTGGAAAGTGAGCGACCCCGTCAGGAATACAACATGTAAATAAAAAACATATAAAGCAATAATTGTGCAGTATTGTGATTATTTTTTGGCTTGTTCAAGAATCTTGGCTCTTGGGGAAAACCTACTTACAGCAACATAGAAGAAAATTCGCATTTGTCTGACTCTGTCAGGTAGTGGAGAAATGATGAGGTTTCTTTAAGGTGTACTTATATCCCCACTTGGTCTTGACACATATGGATAAGCTCAGGGTTGGTAAGATTCAAATCCCCATAAGGTATATGTGGACAAAGAGCAGAGAAACAGACCGATGGTGTAGGTTGTAGAACAGGATTTTATAAATAGCAAGTTAAAAGACATGTACTCACACTCTGTACATGTATATAATGCACATAAGGGTATCTTTAGCGCTGTGTGCGCCCGCTGTCGCTTCTCCCCGTCCTTCTCTATCCCCAGTCCTGCTGCCGGCAATGGCGTGTGACGTCACGTCCCTCTGAACGGCTGATCGTGTCCAAAGGAGATAGGCTGTGGCGCGCTGGGAGAGGAATCGCGGGTGAATTCAAACGGCTGAAATCTTGAGTCTTCTCTTTAAAGCAGCTGCAGCTTGATGAGATGGCTCTACGCGTTTCGCTGTCGCATACAGCTTCGTCAGGAGCGTCATGACGTGTTATGTGGGCGTCACATACTTATACTGTTGGAGTCTAATTGACTGTGTGTTGTCTATCTAATTGAACTCATTATTATTTAATTTAACCCACATGGTTGCCTTTACATAGGCACAATCATCTCTGTGGTTCAAAACATAAAATCACTGTTATATCAATACATTATGAATTACATATTAAATAGGTTATACAATCTTTAATAATTTTAAAACCAAAATAAAAAAGAAAAATGCTCATATAAACAATTAATACAATTAGAAACTATTTATTAATGGCTAACTTCAAATTTTGCATATACTTCATTAAGATATATAAAACGTATTTGAAAACTCATAGAACGGGAGAGGGAAAAGACGAGAGACATGGAAAAACATATGTTAGTATATCAAATATTTTCTTCAAAAGAACATATATAAGAGGTTTCCAGAGTAATATGGATTGCATACCAATAGAGGTCGATTTAAATAAAAGCATTAATCCAATGGGAGCACTGTATTGTAATTCATTATCAAAATGTGATTTGGCTAAATTTACATTAAAAGACATTTAAAATTTATTAAAGTGAGAAAATACAGTGAGATTTACAATAAATTTTAAAATATTAATTGGATAAAGTGTTTTTAAAAACATAATAAAAAATGTATAGAAAGGATTATCTAAATTAGAAAGTAATAATAATTTACACAGAAAAAGGGGCATATTAAAAGGGACACGAAGTTATATATATCTATTAATCATGTAAAAAGGGTAAAATTTCAAAATCTGAATTCAAGCCATGAGGAATTAATGTATCAAGCTTATGAATCCAGAACATTTCCCTTTTACTTAAATCCACCTCTCTTGAACGCCCCCTCCAGTGTTGTTTAACCTGTTCTATAGCCGTAAATCTTAGACTATCTGGATTTGATTGGTGATACTTAGCGTAATGCTTGGAAACGCTGTGAGTTAAAATACCCCTTCTGATATTGCTCAGATGTTCGATAATGCGGGTACGAATGGGTCTTGATGTCTTCCCTACATATTGTAACCCGCAGGGGCACTGAAGGATATATATTACAAAATCGGTAGAACAGTTAATATATTGTTTGATTTTAAAAGCTTCTTTATTTCTATGACATATAAAACTAGTTTTATCTTTCAGTTTGTGCTGACAGGCCTTGCATGTTGCACAACCATAAAATCCAGTCAGGTTTTTTAACCACCCTTGTTTGGTCTCTCTTGTGCTTTTTAAAGCGCTCGGTGCAATAATATTTTTTATGTTCTGTGCCTTCTTAAAAATTATTTTTGGAGTATCTGGTAAAATATCCCTTAATATATTATCAGATTTTAGAACATGCCAGTGTTTACGCAAGATCCTTTCTATATTTTTAGATTCTTTATTGAAAGTCGTCAGGAATGCTGTATCATAAGGATTCATTGAATTGTGAGATTCGTTCTTCTTTTTAGGCTGTAAAGTTTCCTTTCTATCTAAATTTTTAGCCTTTGTCAAAGCCTTATCTAAAATGTCTTTACTATAATTTTTCTCCTCAAATCTTGTCTCCAAAATTTTGCACTGATCTTTGAAAATATTGTCTTCGGTGCAGTTCCTACGGAGTCTTCTATATTGACTATAGGGGACTCCGTCCATCCAATGATGGTGATGACAGCTGGATCTCAGAATAAAATTGTTGCAGTCAACATTTTTGAAATGTGTCTTAGTTTTTATATTGCCCCCCTCTATGTATATATTCAAGTCTAGATATTCAATAAAAGTCTCACTTATAGTATATGTAAATTTAAGATTAAAATTGTTTATATTAAGATTCAAAATAAATTGCTCTAAACCTCCTTTGTCTCCCTGCCAAATAAGAATAATGTCATCAATGTAGCGCCGCCATAGGACAAGATTCTCCCCCAGCTCGCCCTCGGACCAGATGGTGCGGTCCTCCCAATATCCCATGAAGAGATTAGCGTAGCTGGGGGCAAATTTCGTTCCCATGGCGGTGCCACATTTCTGAACATAAAATGTGTTATCAAACAAAAAGAAATTTTTCTGTAAAATAAATGAAATACTATCTAAAAGGAACTTGATCTGAGATTCATGTAGCTCTGGATCGTTTTTAAGGAAGTGCTCCACAGCCTGTAGTCCTAAGTGATGTGCGATGGATGTGTATAATGAGCTCACATCTATAGTAGCTAATAAGTAATTTTCCTTCCATACAAATTTGTCCAGTATATTAATAATATCAGAGGTATCCTTTAAATATGATTGCATATCTTTAACATAGCCCTGGAGGAAGCTATCAATATAGGCCGACAGGTTGGACGTAAGTGAATTAATGCCTGAAATTATTGGCCTACCAGGCGGATTTTGAAGGCACTTGTGAATTTTAGGCAAGATGTAAAAAATAGGAATTTGAGGTGTTTTATTGCATAAAAATTTGTATTCAGATTCTGTTAGAATACCTAAGTTTTTTCCCCCTTCCAATAAGATATTGAGCTCTCTATTAAATTCTTCAGTAGGGTTTTTCTTTAGGATACCATAAGTAATGTCATCGCCTAAAAGGCGGTAGGCTTCCTTCAAATAGTCCTCTTTGTTCATTATGACTGTCCCTCCGCCTTTATCGGCCTGTTTAATTACAATATTCTCATTTTTAGTAATTTCTTCTAATGCTTTTCTTTCCTCTAGCGTCAGGTTGTTTCTAATTGAAGATTTAGTATTTTTAGTTAGAATCTCAAAATCTTTTACAATCAAGTCATAGAACACCTCCAGGTGTTTCCCTTTATAATATGTTGGATAAAATAAAGACTTCTGCTTTAATGCTGTATGTTTAAATTTACTCTCCATTAAATCACTTTTAGGTTTCTCCATATGAAGTCTGGACTCTACATTTTTGCTTTGGAAAAATCTTTTGACCGTTAGTTTACGAAGGTAGCGGTTAGCATCTAAAAATAGGCTAAAGTTATTAGGTCCTATAGTGGGCGCAAATGAGAGTCCCTTTGAAATTAATTTTTGTTGTGGTACTGTTAGTTCTAATTTACTTAGGTTGAAGATACTTTTTGTGTCTGTG
>WSYH01009899.1:0-24631 GCA_036426205.1 Ascaphus truei | reverse complement strand
TCAATGCTGGAAAGTAAAAGACTGCACGGATGCTTATCAGCCTGAGTTTGCAGCAAACTATATATATATATATAGGGTAGTGGCCAGGCAGGACTTGCAGTACTAGTCTAGGTTCTGCTTATGACTTTGAGCCAACCACCCTTATGAAGGTTATTATTCATTAGGCTGATCAATGTGGTAGTGGGCTTTCTTGCTCACTCAGGCTGATAAGCATCCGTGCAGTCTTTTACTTAACTTTCCAGCATTGAGCACAATATTAAGACTGTTTGGTTGCACTAGATATATTTAATCTTTTTTATATGTTTTCACATTTATATTTGGTAATATATGTTTTAGGATTGATTATTAAAGGCTAGATTTTAATTTTGGTAAGTGTGCATTTAAGTGAATTTCTTTTGGTGTACAAACCAGTGTACCCCTCCGTTTTTTCTGATTCACTTTAGTTCCCAGTTGCACCTACCTTTCATTCAATTGTATTATTTATTATTACACTAATACACTTTAGTATGGTTTAGTCGATCACTACCCCTTACCCCCCGCCTTTTGTGCTTCATGAAAAGAACAACAAAATCTTTCTATAAAGTTTGGGGAACCATGGCTGATTCGAACAGCACATAAACAGACCCACACCAACGTGAACTAGGTGAGACAGGAGATCATCCCCACACAGAAGATGAGGAGATGATCGAGGCCCCTCCTCCCCTCGCCCCATCCCATCCCCCCTCTCTCACCCTCTTGTTCTTTTTCTGTTTCCTCTTCTCCGCATGCCCCCGCGACCCAGGAATCAGGGTCGAAGGCTAGACGAGGCTATCCATATGGAAAAATAATAGAAAACTCTGTATTAGGGCAAGATATACCCTAACCCTGTAAAGAAGCCGTATGTTGTATAAATGCCTAATAAAAAATTTGAAACAAAAAAGAAATGAGCTGGAGGTAAAAATATAAAGATAATGTTTGTAGGGTTGGCAATAAACTACCAATATCTGTGAGATTTGAGAAGCTAAAATACTTTTGCAAATGGAGAAGACGTCAAAACTAGTCATGTTTGCAAAATGGGTGATTTTAATCATCCCTACCATGACTGGAGCAATGGATTAGCATTACAACAAAAGGAAACAGTTTTTGTGGGTGCTTAAAGACAATTCATGACCCAATTATTGAGGAACCAACCAGGAGAGGGGCAATACTGGATTTGGTCATATCAACATGTATGAAGTAATACCCAAATGTTCCGGACTTGAATATTTGTTAACAGTGATCCAACATGGTTTCATTTAAATAGATTATCAAAGAACAGATTACTTGGGTTCAACAGAGACCTTAACTTTAGAAAGGCAATTTTTAATAAACTGAGGATTAATCTCCAAGTAATACATTGGGATGATGCTTTTGCAGGGAAACTTTAGAAGATAAAAGGGCAATCTTTAAACATTGTTAGAAAAGCACACCATCAGTGTATACCCTTGGTTAATAGATATAAAAGAAATAAGTCAAACAAACGTGGCTAAATAAGCTGTAGGGAGGAAATGGAAAAGAAGAGGCAGGCGTTTAGATTCTTGAAGTCAGAAGGGAGGGAGGCATTAGAATTATAGGAATGTAACAAATTTGTAAAAGGGCAATCAATTAGAAAAAAATGGATAATAAAAAAAGTATTGCAATAGAAAGAAAGATCAACCCAAAAAGTTCTTTAAGTACCCCAATAACAAACAACTGAGAAAAGAAATATAGGACCCTTCCAGTGTGAGATGGCAGGCAGATTATTGGAGATAAAGAAAAAGCAGAAGTTTAAAACAAATTCTTTCCTCTGGTTTACCAGGGAAGAATCCATTTCAATAGTAGTGCCGCAGGAGAAAGCCACAACCTCCATATTAGTGAACAATTGAACTGATGAAGAATTCATAGGTGGTTTGAAAAAAATTAATGTAAATAAGGCACCTGGCCCCGACGGCATACATCCAAGAGTTCTCAAGGAGTTAAGTTCAGTAATAGCCAAACCATTATATTTAATAGTCAAGGACTCCTTTTAAACACAGGCTCAGTACCACAAGATTAGCGTTAATCAGAGTGTCGCCTATATTTAAAAATGGGTGCTAGAGCACAACTGGGGAATTACAGACCTGTATACCTGACTTCCATAGGTGTTAACCTACTTGAAGGTTTGATACAGGATAATATTCAGGAATACCTAATTCCTGCCAAACTAACCTTATTTGTTTTTTAGGAGGTAAGTGGATTTAGACCAGGTAATGCAGTTGATTTGGTCTACTTAGATTTTGCAAGGCTTTTGATACAGTTCCACACAAGAGGATGCTGTACAAAATAAAGCAAATTGGACTAATGTAAATATAGCACGTGGATTGAAAACTGGTTGAAGGATAGACAACAGACGTTGTCATAAATGGGAACGTATTCAGGTTGGTTAAGGTCGTGAGTGGAGTACCTCAGGGATTGTACTTGGAACCCTGCTTTTTAACGTGTTTAATATAACCTTGAGGTTGGCATCGAGAACAAGTCTCCATCTTTGCTGATGACACTAAATTGTTTAAGGTAGTAGAATCAGCGCAGGATGGAATTTCTCTCCAGAAGGACTTGGAGAGACTGGAAACGTGGGCAGGTAAATAGCATATGAGTTTCAATACAGATAAATGTAAGGTTGTTACATTTGGGAAACAAGAATAAACAGGCGACTTACAAATTAAATGGCGATACATTGGGGAATCCTTGATGGAGAAGGATTTAGGAGGGCTTCTAGAGAGCAGGCTTGCAATAGTGCCAAAAGTATGCAGTAGCTGCAAGGCAACAAGACCTTCTCTTGCATTAACGATGATGGATGGAAGGGAAAGCATTAGTAGGACCCACAACTTGAGTATGGAGTACAATTTTGGGCACCATTCCTTCAAAAAGGCATTATGGAACTAGTGTGAGTGCAGAAAAGCCACCAAATTATAAAGGGGATGGACAATCTAATTTATGAGGAGAGTCTAGCTAATTAGATTTATTTTACATTAAAAAGAGGCTCTAAGAGGGATATGATAACTATATAAAATATTTAAAGGACAGTAAAAAGGGCTTCAAAGACTATTCATCCAAAGGGCAGTAAAAGGACTCGGGCATTCTTTTAGGTTGGAGGAAGGAGATTTCACCAGCAAACAAAGGAAAGGGTTCTTTACCAGGAGGGCAGTTAAAATGTGGAATTCATTCCCCATGGAGACGGTGAGGCAGATACAATGATTTGTTTAAAAAAAAATGGTTGATATCTTTTTAGAAGAAAGGTATCAGCGATATATATATACGTAATCTGATTGTCAATTCTTGGCTCAGGAAGAATTTATTTTTCCTCTTATGAGATATCATTGGATGATATGACACTATTTTTTTTTGTTTGCCTTCCTCTGGATCAATAAGTAAGTATAGATATAGGATAAATATCTGTTGTCTAAATTAAGCATAGTTAAGCATGTCTTTTTTCAACCCTCATCTTGCTATGTACTATGAATATCTACCGGAAACGTAACTATGACACTCACAAAAATCCATTATGTTTTGTGACTGATTTCATTACAGTCATTTTACAGTTCAGGCATTTTACGTCAAGGCGCTAAAATATGGAACAATTATGCGTCCAGATAGACCTTTCTGGGACAAGTCGATGGATTAAAGGACAATCCCATATATATGGAATGCTGACAACCCTATAGAATGAACTGAGCATCATTTGTATTTTTTTATAACAAAGGACATTATGCAGTGGAAATGACTTCAAACCGATATAATGCTATTAAATGATATAATCAATCAGAGAATGTTTTCAATGAATCTACTACACAATCATACTGTTGAACAGGATAGGTACGCAGAGGTGCCGCAGAATAACCAGAATTTTTAAGGTTCTGTCTTTTTTAAACTCCCGGGCATTTAACTTGGTGAGGCTTCTTCATGTGACCTCTCGTGCTCAGAGGAAGCATGTCAGGTGTTCAGGAAATCCCTGCTGCATGAGCCACTGTGCTGAAACACGGATAGCCTGAAAACCTGACCTGTTTGTGGCCCTTGGGTCTGAGTTGGGTACCCTGAGATAGAGGAACAACTAAAATGATTCTGCACTAAAATATAGGTCCCTTAATTGGAGCCACATACGGTACTTTCTGCAAGTTAATAGAAACGTTGCTACTGGTGCCACCGTACAGAATATTCTAATCAAGTTACAAATCTAATTCCACCTATAATGTTATGTTTTTTTCAGAGCCCTGGAATGCCCCAATCACATCCGGATGTCACAACCTGTGGGAGGGCCTGTCCAGCACTTGCCAGGATCCGGAAGCATCATCCAATTGCCTATCCATGTGTAGAGACCTGCCAGTGTAATCCAGGCTTGTTTTGATTGGAGGAAGTGTCTGCCCAGAGAAAGCTGTGGCTGCTTCTTGGAAGGACGCTCCTATGCCCCCCAATGAGACATTCTGGGGAATCTGTGTGTAGCAGAGGTGTGGTCCTGTAGGGGCAAAAGCCGCACGGTGGAGTGCAAAGAGAGTGCCCTTCAGAGTCGGGGAGGTATGCACTCTGAAAATGGGTCTACGAGACTGTTACCCACCACTTTTGCACCTGCTCTGCGTTGGTGACCCTCACTATCTCACCCTTCGATGGGTCCGGTATTACTTCCAGGGGACCTGCCGGTACCAGCTTTCAGCTCTCTGTGACCAAGGACACCCGCGGTTAACTGATTTCCTGTCAATGTCTCAAAACCGAACCGAGGCGACCTCACAGTCTCTTACACCGCATCTGTTATGTCACCGTTTATGGCACAGATATTCAGATCACAGGCAAATACCCCACCAAGTCATGGTAACATTTGCTCTATAAGGCGATATGAAACACTCTCCAGTAATCAGGATGAGGCTTGCCATAACTTCAGCTTTGTCACTAAAAAACTTCACATTTTGGTGCCATAGTTTGTTTTGTTGTAATCCCAATATGACCTTTAACAACGTATGACATGTATTGTTCACAACTTACATATGAATTGTTTTTCAATGCACTTGTCGTGTGCTTGGAGTTTGAGCCTTTCAACTGTCACTACAGCATTTTCTTTTCTCCCATAGACATTCTGTGTAACAATACACAGGCTCTGCCTACTAGATGGGATAGTTACAGCAAGGGCCACATCATTAAAAATTCATTAGATTAGTATAGATGTTAATGATATAGCACCAACAGTGTATGCAGCACTTACAAAATTACAGACAAGGGTAAATATGTACAACAAGGGAGGTAAGTGCAACAGGTACATGACACACAATGGCAACGTTGATTCTGTCCCAAAGAGCTTACAATCTAAGTGTATGTTTGGGAGGCTACAGACACAGTAGGAGTAAAAGTGCATTTTTAAAAGTGCAGTCAGGATGGTCAGGGCACCTGGAGTTTATCATGTAAGGCGTCACAATGTAATAGCTGCTTTTTTTAAGAGGTGACCTTTTCCGCAGGGCTTTGAATGTGGGAAGTAAGGTGCTTGACGAATATTGAGTGGTATATTCCACAGTGAGGGAGATATTAATGAGAATGGTATAAGACAGTAGAGGGCTGTAAAGGTAAGATTTGCAATATGAAATAACCGTAAATTGAACATACTGTAAGAGCGAGTTGGGTGTGAACGTGAGATCACTAGTGAGATATATGTGGGTTGCAGGGGAGTGTAGAGCTTAAAAGAAAGTTGGAGAAGTGTGTAGTGTTGAATTCAACACTCACACTAGTTTTAGGCTAGGGATACAATCGCATACTAAATATATAGTTTGATTGTGTCTATAAGGGTGGTGCAATATACTTTGTATAGTGTGTGTATAATGGAATCGTTTTTATATAAGAGTCATTACGGTTCCTTTCCTCTCCCTTGTCTCTTTGCTACTTAAAGAGACATTACAGTGTTACTATATTTAGACTTTTAAGTCTCTCTCCTCGCTCGTGGAGGAACCCCTGGCTTTTTATCCTGTTATTGTCATTTTTTTGATGCATATATGTTTATAAAAGTCTTTTAGATTTATTAGTGAGTGGCTATATAGGGGTTACTCCTGATTGAATCTTTCTCAGCCCTCTTATGTGAATAGTGATGCACATAGGTTACTTTCTGTTGTCTCAGAGAACAGGGGGTAGAGGATGCTCCCCTAAGACAAACTTCACCCATGAAACATTAAATCTTCAAGGACCCCAATGTTGCAGAGTGGGTTACTATAAAGAATAGCCTGTGAGTCACTCATAACCAAATGTGATACCCGGCATCAAAAAAATAGCTACAAAGTTCCAGTTAGAGTACTCAACTACTGTATAATGGTCCAAACATAAAGATATTAAATCCTTACCCACTTTAGCAGTCTTTAGGGGTCCACTGTGGCGTGCTAGCCATGGGGATGAGAATCCAGATACACTAGAACAAAAAAAGCAAACAGCGCACTGCCAGGGAGTCAGGTGGTGAAAAAGTAAAATACCTATTTATTTCAGAACATATCTGATAAAACAGCACCCCAGGGGGGACAAACAGCCTCCTACGCGTTTCGACAGGTAGGGTCCCTTTATCAAGGAGTGTGGTGTGTGGAGCAAGCAGGGTGTCTTATATACCCCTCTCTCAATGTTAATGATTGAATCACCATTGGAAAAACGTAAGAAACGACCCCTCCCCACTTAGCGCATGACGTCACGCGAGGCGCCAACCCGTCGCCGACAAAGCATCGGTTGCTCCAGCACCACACTCCTTGATAAAGGACCTCCTGTCCAAAACGCGTAGGAGGCTGTTTGTTACCCCCCCTGGGTGATGTTTTTATCAGATATGTTCAAAAATAAATGGGTATTTTACTTTTTCATCACCACTGCCCCCTGGCAGTGCGCTTTTGCTTTTTGTCTATTTATACTTTCTCTGCTGTCTGTCACACATCCACCTCTATGTGTATCTATTTTCCCCTGTGCACCCTATTCCATTGTATATATGGTCATGTATGTAGTGAGCGGCAGTAGTCTGTGTTTTATTTTCAATCTATCCTAGTAATCTCAGCATGTAGATGCTTCCTTCCCCACATACCTTCAATATTTCCTTTATTTCTTCTTTTCACTTCCCCACAGATTGATTGTTTTGCTGGTACATATGCCCTATACCGCTCCACTGATGTGTCGCCTCTCTTTGTACCCGGCAACCCTAGTTCTCGCCGTGCTGACTACTGCCTTTTTTCGGTCTTACTGTCACCTTTGACTGGTCCAGCATTGTCACCGTCACTCTACCAACACTTATGCTGGAAGTGGTCGGTGGACTTTGTGGCAATTTTCATGGCAACCCTAGTATGACTTCATTCCCTTAGGCAAGAGCCCCAACATCAGTTTATAGCTTGGCTCGAAGTTGGAAAGTTGGAGATCCTGTAGGGTGTATTGACCCAGTGGTCAATCCAGAGTGGTTTGGGTTGGCAGAACAGGAGAAGCAACAGAGGGATGACGCTAGTGGTGTGGGGTCCTATTAGGGCCTGAAGACCAATTCCGTGATTGCCACAAGCTAGTGGATCCGAGGATATACTTCAAGAGCTGCTCATAGACTACTGTTTAATGAAGCAGCGTCAGACCATCTTCTGCCCAGTTTTTGGCATCATATGTCCTGGCAGCCAGACTGTTGCGGAACTGTCCATCCCTGGAGGAGCAAAGAATTCTGCCGTAAGTTACAGGAGATTGAAGGAAGGTTGATTGCATGAAATAAAAAATGCTTATTAAGTAATCACGTTTTAAAAAGTACACAGTTTTAAGGGTCTGTGGGGTCACGGCATCTATGTTTTTATAACTATATTCTTAATGTTGAAAGAGACCTAAATTAGGCAAATGGAATGACTACTGCAAAGAACATGTAGTAGAATATGTAGAATAAATTTAGATTGTACAGAGCACTAGCCAGTGATTTTTGCACATAAATAAATACCTCTTTACAACATTTATGGATTCATGTGCACCAAAAATGTCAACAAGGAAATGATGATATACCGTAAATATGCTCCTCCTGCCAACCTTAGTTCCATTTGATCTTTGAGAACCTGATCTCATTCCATAATCATCAATGATGTTATTAACATAAACTGATGTTCTTAGGTTTGTGTTTTTCCTCCTGTGTACTATAATTGGGCAGTGGTAAGAAATGGTGGGATATCAATTGGAAAGTACTTTACTTTAGGAAATTAAGTTTGCTAGGCCAGAGTATGAGAATTAAGAAGATTTCATCATACTCTCTAATGATAGAAACAAATAGCAATTTATACAATACACCAGATCAACTTTTTTCATTCAAATCTTTCTGCATACAAAATCTAATAATATCCATATCTTGTTACGGGCAAAGAAAGAGCTTGTAAAACCCAAACATGTGAATGTTTATAATATTTTATAATAATGTATTTTTATGTGTTCTCTTCCACCAATCTCTGCCCCAGTCCACAGTCCACTATGAGATCTTGCTAATGGCTGCCCAGTCACCTGCAGTGGCCTCACTTCACCAGTTGGCTGTGACTCCCTTTGCACGGAGGGTTGTGTTTGTGATGATGGTTTGTTTTCTTCAGTGTGGGGACGCATGTGTTTCCCTCTCACAGTGTGGTGTCGTTTACAGAGGAGCCTACCCAAATGTTGGGGAGATCTTTTATGTTGGGGAGACGTGTACAGAAGATGCATCTCTGGTAAAGGTTGGAGAGTAATCTGCTCCCCATCCTCCTGTTCCTCCTCCCAATGAGGAATGTCGTAAACAGAAGGGTGTACGCGGTGCTTATCCTTGAATTAATTCAGCTATCTGCTCTGCTTCTGGGGACAATCATTATAATACTTTTGATGGACGTTCTATAGCCATCAGAATGTGCACCTATATACTGTCTCAGAGCTGCAAAAATATTGTTTCAAAAACAGAAAGTAATTTGACATTTTTCAGTGTCAAAATGCAGACTGAAAGTTTTGGGACTGCTGCTATAGTGACGAAGCATGTTACTGTAAAGATATATCAACCTAAGCCTCGTCCTGAGACGCACCAAAGAGGATTGTCCAGTAATTGTCCCCCTTGATCTCTGCATACTGAAGTGACTGGTAAAACATTCCTCTCTATGTGTAGTTTATACACACTCTTTCCATAAAGTCTTTCTTCCACCCCCATTCTATTTGCCACCCTTTTCTCTTCTCCACTGGTCATCCTGTACAACCAACTGTGAGCGAATGCATTATATAGTCACATCTCTGCCTCCCCTAAAGTTACTTTCACCTAGATTTGTACTATTTCTGTTAGCCTTTTTCTCCACCTTTTCTCCTTTTCCCGTAAATGAAGTCAATGTCCGCCTGCCAAGCTACTTAAGTGTCCGGCAAATATTCATCTTGAGTGGCTTATTGGTCAGGCTTCTCATAGAAGTGATTTGGCCTGCAGGTGACTTATGACCTTACTTACCATGTCCAGCCTCACTGTAACCCGTCCAACATCCAGGATGCACGACATTGGCCTTGTGTGGTAACTATAAACGGGATTGCCCAGATGATTAGGCTCCAACAATCAAGTGATGGTCATCACTTTTTTGGAGAAACGTGGAAATCCCCACAAGGAGTGATCTGTGAAATTGGTTGTCGGTGGGGCCAGAACCCCTGCCCAAACTGCCAAGGGCAGACTGACATATTTCTCGGGACAATTACTAGTGCATATGAGTGCCACCATGGTCATTTTGTAAAATGCATTCCAGGGTGGACCTGCTCCTTAACCGGAGTCACTGTACCGTTAGGCCTCTATAGCCAGAGAGAGTGGAGACACCACCATTCTGTGTGCAACAGATTGCGTCTAATGCTCATGCTTGCCAGGAGCTGGAGTACAGACTACGATGGAGGAATGAAGCCTGTTTGCCGTAAGTAAAGAGTCAGAATTCAACCTGTCATCATTTTTATTTACAGGGACAAAAGAACATTGGATCTATGCCCAAACCAGTAACAGTCTAATTAAATGAGTCTATTTAAATGACATCAATCTAACCACATTTCTCATTAACCTGAACCAATTGTCAGCTTGAATGGGCCTTGAAGTATTCTATATGATAGGGACATAAGGGTGGACATAGGGACCTTAAGGCCAATTCAACAGAGAAGAACAAACAAAGGAGTTTAAGGTTAAAAAAAAGATATAGAACCAAAAAAACAGAGAACCAAAAACAAAGAAAAAGATATAACAATGAAAAATACACCAAAAAAATGTCATGCATGGAAAGATTGCTAATTGTGAGTCTCAATTCATTATTCCTATTTTTTCTCCATATTGAAAATGTTGAATGAACAGGGAGTAAAAGATCCAACTTAGCTATAATTATAATTTACAACTTGCACTATTGGGAAGTTTTTGCTGTAACGTGTGAAATTATCCTCATCAGGTCAGGTTTCTGATGATATTAGTTGATAACCCATCATACGTATTTTTGCTGTATTGTCATGTTATACAGCAGGATCTGAGCAGGAACATCCTTCACAAAATCTACAGCTGTTTAGTTTCTAAGTAAGAGCTTCTATTCCTCAATGGGACAGAACTCCATACACAACTTGGGTTAGGGGGAAGAAATAATTAATTTACTCACTTGAGATAAATATAAGACCTATTGTGAGTTATTTCCACTTCCTACTATTTATTTTTTTGTGGATTCTTATTATCTCTACAAATTCTATAGTATTTTCTCTGTTCTTAAATCCACTCTCATCCTTTGGTACATTCCTTCTTCTGCATGTTCTCCTCAAATCCTTCTCCCTTTCCTATTTCTCCATAATCCCGCTCTATTTCCTTTCAGCAATGAAGTGTTCCCCTCACAGTCACTACAGACATGTGCGGACCTCTGCTCCGCAAGCTGTGGCTGCGTTTACTGCCCCATATAACTGCCCCACCACCTGTGCGGAGGGCTGTGAGTGTGATGTAGGGTACTTATTTGATGGAGAGTTGCATACCTCTTCAGGAATGTGGTTGCTTCGACAATGGACAAGTATTACAAGGTATTGCAACAAACTCTAACTCTACCCAGGGGTGGCCAACTTCCAGTCCTTAACGGCCACAATCAGGTCAGGTGTTCAGATATCCCTACTTCAGCACATCGTGGCTTCAGCTCCATGAGTTGAAAACCCTCTCTCGCCGAGTGGCCTGAATATTGGCTTTGAATGGGGAGCTTTTTTAAATTGATGTTGGAATCAGCATTAGTCAGTTGTAGTCTCTTGTTCATCCATCCTTTGTATAGGGCCAACCTCATAAGTGTGACACTAAAATGAAGAACATCAATGCTATGGTCATTTTAATGTTATTATTTATGAGTAATTGTATATGTTGTCTGTGTATTATTTTGTACTAATGTTTGTTTGTGCTGTAATAGTAAGGCTGCTTTAGTAGCTGGACAAGATTGGTAAGCATTTAGACCAATCAATGTGTTTGTTATTAGCAACAAGTGGCCTAATGTATTATCCAATGATAGCCACTCTAACCATTCATAAATGCTCCCATGGCCCAGTTCTCATTATACCCCTGATAAAGTGGCGCATGCGCACGAAATGTGTAGGTCAGTGTAATGAAGCTTCTCACGAACTCACGCAGGCCCTGTGGGTCACGCGCCGTGTCCCACAGCAGTAGGAAGAATTGTTCCTGCAAGACGCCCACCAGTGACGAGCAATCGATCTAGGAAGGGGCTACAGCGTCAGGGTGGTGTTTTGGATTTGCCCGACCCCACTAGAGGACAAACTGATATCCCCAAAGACTGCAGCACACTGCGATTTTACTTCAAAGTTCTTGTGAGTAGGATTTGGTTTTTACACCCAACCGGACCAGTGGCTTGTCCATTGTTCTTATTTGTAATTTTATATTCATGTTTGTATTAAAAATTAGGTCTTTTTTTAGTCAGCCTTATTTGTTCATTGTTACTTGTTGTTTGTCTTTATGTTTGCAATATATAGTCATCATGTAGCAGTTTGCACATGATATGTTTTTTCTGTTTCATTTTTTCACATATGCTTTACAATCTGGCTGTGGAAAATCAACTTTTTTCCTGGAAGTGCAAATATTGAAGCTATCCTCCTTCATCTTCTCCAATTGGACTCAATATTGACTGTTCTTTGGACATTTTTGTTTTGGCGCCGTTTTGTATTTGTTGACAATCAATGGCTCAGTCATTATCGACTGCCACCTGTGCTGAAGCAGGATATCCTGAAATCCTGACCTATTGTGGGCCCTTGAGGACTGGAATTGTGCCACCCTTCTGTCCTCCATTAAATCCCTATGCATTGGAGGATTTAAATTACCATTTGTTTACCCTATAAGGATAAGTCTAAATCATTCAGCGCTAAAAGGTTTCACAATTCTTGACAAGTTGATAATAACCCTGTACTCAATAAATTCCATCCTTATTTGCAATTTATAGCATGATTTTGCTATGAACGTAATTAAAAACAATGAACTTTGCTCTAATTAGGATGTCATATCTTCACATATTTATGGAATGAGCTAATTACCTTACTGATAAGATGCTGCTCTTGTCCATTACTACTGTGTATTAGTTTATCAAAGTATAAGGCTTTTCCTGTTCCTGTCCTGCACCTCTCTCATTCCTGCCCTTCTCTCCCCCAGCCTAACGAAACAGTGCTGAATGATGACTGCCGTCGTGTATGTACTTGCAAAACCCAACCTCAGGACTGAGATGCGTAATATAGCTGCGCTCCGGCGCAGGTGTCGATTCTGGATGAGTGAGGGCATGTATTAAAACTGGTGAGTGAGCAAGAGCTTCAAAAACTCATATGACTGCTCAGTCCTGGTTCTGAAACAAAGTTTCCACTCGTGTTGCATTCCTTTTAGTTGTTTTACTACACACATTATCCACACTTGATACTGGTGTGAATAATACACATTTTACCAATCTGCAAATGTCTGTGTGCTTATGTCTACACAAATTTCACAATATTAAACTCGATTTGGCTTAGTAGGGGAAAGACACCTCCTGTGGCGCTGAGGAATGGTTTAATTGTAATTGTAGACACAAGTCTTTTTCTTGATGATTTCCCAAGAGAAAAAAGAGAAACAAGCCATACACACGCAATAGTGTCAGTTACCCCAGGGACAACTAGGATGTACAAAGAGAGCAAATTTAATACAATAATAAAAACAGAATAACATATAAATAAAAAACAATGAAGTTACAACTAACAAATACAACAATATATATAAAAAGAATTTACTAAAAAGAACTATCTGTGCCTTGGCAGAGTAGCCAGATGTTTGAAACTTGCTTCCGTTTTGGTGTAAAATTGGAAACCTACTCACCAAAAGTGACTAGGACATAAGCGTTATTGAAATGGTCTTATCAGCATATGGAGCCGCTTGCTGCAGCTGAAATTGCGTCATCACGGAAGAAGGATCTCCTTTGTCTGCTCGGCGTGTTGCTTGCTGCACACTGCTTGCTTGCTTTTCTCTCCCAGAGTTCACGCCGATCAGACCTCCTCCTGTGACAGTCACCGCTTGTTCTCCACAGCTGCTGGTGCCTCGAGTAATGCCAAAGACCTCCTACATATTTCGAAACTCCTAATATGGGTTTTCTCCTTCATTTCCCCTCATTACTGAACACCGGATGCGTGGAGAACAGCGGTGACAGGCACAGGAGAGTTTGATCGGCTGAACGCTGGGAGAAAGCAGCAAGCAGTGTGCAGCAAGGAGACACCCGACAGAAAAAGAGATCCTCTTCATGTGGATTGAGAGCAATTATCACCTCGCAGCCAGCAGTCCCATATTCCTGATAATAACCATTTCCATAGACGCTTATGTCGTACTCACTTTTTGGTGAGTAGTTTCCAATTTTACACCAAAGGAGGCAAAGTATTTCAGACATCTGGTTCCTAATGCCAAGGCACACGCTAAGTTATTTTTAGTATCTAAATCTCTTTTAGTTATCTATTTTGTATCTATTTTAGTGTAATCAATGTGTTTTTATCTTTTATATGTTATATACTGTATTTTTTATTGTATCTATATTTTTCTCATCTTTATACATCCTAGTGTTTTTCCCTGGGTAATGCAACTATGGCGTGTGTATGCTTTTTTCCTCCTTTTTCGTCGTTAGAGAATCCATTCAAGAAAGAACTTTGTATCAATTCAATTTAAACTCCTCCTCAGCGCACAGTAGGTGTGCTTTCCCCTACATTACCAAATCGGTGTAGGAATTCAGATTCACTTCCTTTGGGCAGCTCCAGCGACACTCTTGAACTCTATCACAAGGTTTTTTGTAATTCATTGTAATTCATTGCTTGCATGAGCGGCTATTGTTCACCTTTTTTTTCAACACGATTTGGCTTCGCTACAAATTTTTTCATAGTATCTCTTCTTGATTGCTTGAGAACTTCCATTTTGTTAAAGTTTCTCTATCTTACCATTTTCTGTAGCTGACATATCTCTTGCTAGATGTTAATTTTCGACATTTTTTCATATGTTTTTGCAATGCTAAAATATACTGAACTGATAATTCTGCATGCAGTAATGACGTACAGTACTTAGAGAAATTTGCCCTTAGGACACTAATGTACCAAACATACAATACAAGTATATCATGATAATCCTGCAAGCTAATTGGAGTGAGCTTGTAAACCAATGGCATTTGTAACGCTTCATCTATTTATTTTGTCTTCATCTGTCCTTTTCTCTCCTTACTGGCTGTTTAAATCCTAGCTGGACTATTGTACTACCTGAAACCTAAGCTACGGTAGTATCCTTCCAATCCAATTAATACTCTAGTCCCTCAGTGGAGACAACATTGTCCTTTCACCAATATTTGACTTCCAATTCGCATTGCTCATCCTAAACTGAAATCTTCTGAATTTGTCAGAAACCTGCAATTCCAAACTGGCCGTTTGAAAGGAGACCTGCACACTCACCAAAATGACGAGCCGTTGTGTGCCAGACTACACAGGCACCTGCGGGGCCTGGTGGAATTCCATTATCACACCTTTGATTTAACTATTGACTTGACCTTCCAGGGGCCCATGCACTTATGTCCCGCTCGTAGGTCCAGAGTGAAGACAGATGCTGGGTGCCATTCCACTGTTAAACTAAAAATGATACAAACATGGGGTAGTCAAGCAGTCTCCTATGTACAGTTGGTTAACCATATACGGGTCTATGACCCCACTATCATCAGCATCCAAACTAGTTGAGTTTGGGAAAACGAGTAAGTTTTCTAAACGACTGTTCCTCCTACATTATTGTTTTATTTTATACAGTGTTATTTATGTATAATAGATCTTAACAATTAGACAATTATATTGGTATGTGAGAATGAGATATGGCAGCACAAGTGTTTGACGCATCGGAAATAAAATTAAAACATTAAAGAGTCTTAAGTGGTAGTGGACATAACATAAAATGGTATATGCAAGTAAATGAAAGTTGCCTTAGGGTCCTCAACTCAGTACGGAAGTGAAAGTAAATAACAAATAATTGTAACAGTACTCAATACTTCCATGAAAACTGGAAAATCAACACCGATGATAAGTACGAGGAGGGAGAGTTTTTGAACGCTACTGAGAAGATTTCCAAAAATTAGGGTACCTAATCAAGATTGGTTTTTAGGATTAAAACCATATAGTAAAGAGTCCACTCCATGGTCCATTTGGAAAAAATAGATTAACTAATTTTGAAAGGCCCATATTTGCCTACCAAGCATTTACTTTTGTACCCACAGTCAAAGCCTATTGAAGTATTCACGAACTTGCGAATTATTAAGAGTGCTAGAACATATTAAATGTTGAATTGAGATAATATGAGAGACCCTCATTTTTCTTTTCATAATCCCCACTTTTTCCTGTACAGGTCAATAGAGCACTTAACAATGCTCGCTCAGGTCTGGAAGCACGGAAGGTGACTGTTCAGCCCAAGTGGTCTGTACTGCTGTTGCTAGTGTAAACTAATTTTGGCCTTATTGTCACTTATGAGTGGAACTGGCATGTTGTGTTATCACTTCCCCAGCAGCTACTATAACACCACCTTGTCTCTGTTGAAACTTCACAACCAAAATCCTAGTGATACCAGAGATCACCCATGGTACCCACTAATACCTCCCATTGTCAAACTGGCAGGATCCCTGGAAATTTATGACAGTGAGCTCATCTGCTGACGTCAAATGCCTGGGTCCCTGGGAGTGTCCAACCCTGTGAAGAAAAGTAAAAAGATATATAGGAGAGAACAATCTGTTGGTCTCATAGTTAAAAGACACTAATGGACCTTTTAGAGAATGCCCCTCAAAGTCAATCCCCGATAACTTTTTTGACAGTTGCCTCTATGATCTCTGTAGACGATTGTGCCAAAGATCATTCTCTGCCAAGCACTTGAAGGCCTTATGCCAGCACTTGCATGAATCAAGGGCTTACAATTTCTGATTGGAAGGACAAGACGTCTACTGTCTGTGAGTACAACACATTATTAATCGGGCAGAATAACGGGATATTCACTATAAAATCTCACACATGAGGTTTAGTATAGAAGGTTTTTATCAATAAATCAGGAATTTATAATTAAGTATAATCCCCGAAAACAGGGCATTACGGACGGCATAATGGCCCTGGCTGAAGATTTTAAGGCCCGAGGCAAAGCCGAGCAGGGGCATTATTGCCATAATGCCCTGTTCCGAGGGGATTATTACCTATTATATGCTAAATGTAGGCTTATTTTAATATTTTTTTAATTTTTTTTACCATTCATAAAAAGATACATTTTGTGTCATATTTGAAAAAAAATTTTATTTTCAGCATGATTGTGTCTACATTCTTTGCTTTACTGCACGTTTATTAAAATGTAAATGTACTCAGTATACCATACACACACACACACCACACACACACACCACACACACCACCACACACACACACACACACCACACACACACACACCACACACACACACCACACACACACACACACACACACCCACACACCACACACCACACACTGCAACCATCCCTCTATCACACAACAATCACATCTGCAGTCCCCCCCAACACACGTGCAAGGTCCCCCTCCTGCTACACCCACAAAAAAACACATAACTGCAACTCCGCCTCACCACCCTCTACACCACAGAAACACACAACAACCCACAGCAGTCCCCCCCTCTACACCACACTGCAGACACACACCTAAAACAGACTGCTGTGCCCCCCCTCTAACAGTCCATAAAACACACACCAGCAGCCCCACCTCTACACCCACTGCATGCCCCCATTACAACCCACACACTGCAGACACACACAGACAAACACCTCTGACACCCCTCCTCCACCCACAAAACCTGCACTGCAGCCCCCCCTTCGCAACCTACCAACACACACTGCAAGACACACAAATCAACAAAACATACTCTCCGCCCTCTACATCCACAAAACACCTCACCATGCAGCCCCCCTCTTCACTCACTGCAGCCTCCTGTAAACCCACACACACTGCAGACACACAACCGAAATCACATCTGTCCCCCTCCTCCACCCAACAAACACACGACTGAAGCCACAACAACCGCAGCCCTCCTCTACAACCCACACAGCAGACACAACACAATACTCTGTTCCCTTTTTAACAAAAAACCCCAAAACACACACCAACCACGAAGACCACCCTAATAAAACCTCTGCGCCCCCTTTACATCACCCCAAAACACACTCAAAACACACAAACCATTCCCTGACAATCTCCTGGTGCGGACTCTTTGCAGAACAGGGTGGGGGAGAGAAGTCCAGTGCCTGGCTGCAACAGTGGGAAAGGGTCAGTACTGTCTTGCTGGTGGCCTTGTGTCCAAATCACCTCCCCCATCCCCTGGTCTAGTGCCATATTTCACCTCTTTGAATGAAACCTGAAAGCATGATTGGCTGGAAAACTTGGCACGTCGCAAAAATTTCGGGCCATTACTGATTGTGATTGCCCAGGCAATTTTAACCAATCAAGAGAGCATGATTTCAATATTGCCCTGAATTTACCAGCTTATTCTATAATTAAGTAGTAATCCCCGAAGAACAGGACATTACTGGCCATAGAGTATTGAAGGCCCAAGCTGCGAAGCCCGATGGCCTTACACCAACGCCAGGCATTTTGGCCCAGTCATGCCCTGTTCTGAGGGATTATTACTATATAGGGTGTAAACCTGCTTCCTCTCACTTAGCAAGCTGTTACTACGTGCTAGTTTACAAACTAACTCTGTTTCTGTTGCTTCCAGGGCCTATAGGCCTCTGCCAACGGAGCCTGGGGTGGCGTACCAATATATTTCACGGTGCAGCTCGCTCCCCCGCGACATAATCCCCGCCACAAGGGGATTAGTCTTTCGCAGGACGTCAATACAAGAATTAACCTTACCCACCTGTGTCCAAATATGTCCTACTACAGTACTCCCTCGCCGCTCACAACTGCCTTATGTGTGTGTATGGGTTGACTGCGGCCCACTATGTCCAGGGTAAATGAAAGTTACAGCTGGTGCACTTGATTGAAATACCACCAATTCCGAGCCCTCCGTGCTCGGAACGGCCACATTCTTCGAAAGGGGTCTCGGGTTTGGATACATTACCCTTTTTTTTTTCCCTCGCTAGGTTGAGGCCCCGGCTGTTCTCCCTTTCTTCTCGACTTCTCGATACCTCCAAAGGTCTGATGCACAGATCAGCTCCCTCCTCGACAGAATATTCCTTGCCACCTCACGTACGGGGGTAAGATCCTTTCTACTATTAAGGCTGTCCTAGAACTACAGCTTGTCTCTAAGGTGACTCAGGGCTAGTTGGGCCTGGGGCAACCTTGCCTCCGCCTGGGGTGTACCAACCTCCCGGCGCAGTATCTCCGCTCCTCCCGTTCTCAACAAAGCTCTGGCTACAACGTGCGCAACCACTGCCTAAATCCCGTCAACTCCCTATCGTCCCACACGGCTAAAACGCTCTCACCTACCTCCCCCGTAGGGCTACTGGGTCAAGTGGACTGCTCCTCTCCACCAAATGTACTCTCCTCCTTCGCGGCTTTTGCACTACTCTTTGTCAAGCGCAACCTCCCATCCCTTGGGTGAATCAGGGGTTTATGGCTACAATCCTCCCCCCTGTGGATTTCCAACATCCCCGCTTGGAAACCGACAACAAACACTTCCATTTATAAATGAAAACCTAATCCATTGGTTCCTCTATCAACTTGTTACATTTCACTGAACATGTAATCACTGATTGCACCCGGCTGCGAGCCCACTGCTGAAGCACCAATGAGGTGCCTCCGAACTGATCAAGCCAATCCTGCGTGGGAGGAGGCCAGCTCTTTGCCTTCTGTGAATTGCTCTTCCCGCTACCGTCTTTGGGGGAGTAGCAATTCACGGGTGTTTCCAACTCGGCCCTTGAGGGGCGGTGTGTAGGTTCGTTGATAGTCTCATTGTGGCCACAAAGCACGGGCTCGGGGGTTTTAGTGGCGGACTCGCGGAGTCAGTGTTTCTGTCACTGGGGCCAAGGTGCTCTTTGCCGTAGCTCCTTCGGGAGATGCCCCCCGGCCGAAGGCCCCTTTGGAGTTCCTTTCCTGTGATCTTCCAGACTTTCATGTCCTGATGACAGTTCCCCACTCAGGGGGGATGAGCCACTCTAAAACCTCCTTCTTCTATTTGGGGAATGGGGAGCAGATGATTGCGGTGCAACCGTCTTTATCCGACCCTCCCAGATCTTTTATATCCGGTAGACTTGGGCCAGGCATTTGAGAAACCACTTCGTATACCCCTCTCTCCGTCCAACGGTCCAGCCAACTATATGCTTTCCTCGGTTACTGACCAGGTTGCGGAGCAGTAGGCATCGCCATTTTTAATGTCTCATTGTTTACTTTGTGACATAGCGCCTTTTGTTCCCTAGGCATTCAATTTTTTCGGTGGAACCCCTTTCGCTTGACCGTAGGCCTTCTGTAGGATTCTCTTGCAATCGTGTACAAGTTAGCGAAGTGGTTGGAATTGCTCACCTCATCGGTGGAAGACTCTTAACTGTATATCCACTGACAGAGGGCTTCACGGCCACATAAGAAGTAGGGTGAGAACCTGGTAGTATTCGTGTCCGAGCTGCAATTATAGCATGGACTAGAGTTCACACATGGCTGACTCCACTTTAGTCTTCTCGGCACCGGTTTACGTGCCCAGCATGTCCAGCATAGTGCATTGAACCGTTCAGGCAAAGCCTCACCTTCGGTGGTAAGGATAGTACGGGACTTTTATGTGCAAGATGTTCAGAAATTCTTTTATTAATCTCACTTTCAAATCCTGTCCTGGTCGGGAGTGGCAGCACGTTGTGTATCCCCATAATGCATGAAATATTTCTCCCCCAAGGACTGTGAACCACTTCAACTTTTTTTGGATCCTTGGTCGGAAAGGCCTGGGCGTAGCGGGTTGTAATGATCAGTAAACCGTCTTCTGACTGACGCCCAGCGACATCCCTATACCATGGGTGTCTCGGCTCGCACAAGAAGTCCTAGCGACAAATCCATAGGTCCCGTACTCTTTTAGGTGACCCGTGGGGCACTCGTGGTGGGCAGATCTTGCGTGGATACAACACCTGCACCAGACGACATGTGATGTTCTACTCAGATTCTACTCCATTGCTGTGGCCAGAAAATCTATCTCTTATTATCCGAAGTCTTGTCCACCCCCAGATGTCTCGGTTCACGTCAGTAAGTGTTGTAGTAGTTTTGGCAACTAGTTGGCGGCGATCCGGGTTCATGGGAGCCTCACTGACGAAGAGACGATTGAAAGTGTGGAGTTTGGAGATTGGGTAATAGATGGGGACGCGCGGTATCGTGGGCTGAGGCGAGTCTAATTTATACTATAGTGCCTGCCAGGACGACAGATAACTTAAAAGGGGCGAGCGCTTTAGGACGTCTATCGTACGTTCTTGATTAAATTCGCTCCCAAGTGATCCGCCGACGTCCCGAGCTGGGAAGCCATGTTTGTCGAATGGCATCCCACGGATAGTTCCACATGCTACCGGATCTGTTCTTGATAACGTAACCTGTCTTCCAAAGCATGGATTTGATCGGGGGTAACATGCATCCCACTCGGGTCACGATAGGCTGCAGGTATAGCGGTGGGGGTGGCACCCTAGGATCAGCCCACCCGTAATTTCCGAGAAGGCCACTTGCTCACCGATGTATGCGCCGTGCCCAGAGGGCTCGTATTCCGGGCCCGGGATATCTCCACTATCTTTCGTCAGTTGGTAGGTAATCAACCCGTCCGCCGTGACAATTCGCCAGCCCCATGTTCATTGGCCCAGGTTTGGTATTTCACAAGTGAAGTTGTAATTGAAAAGCGCTGGCCACCATCGATGTCCGGTCGCGTCACAGTTGGGCGAGGTCATGAGTAGGTTAGAGGATTATTGTCAGTTGCGTACTTCGAACCACACCCCGTACATATCCCGAGTTTATCCACTATGGGCCCACTTAAGGGCCAAGAATTCGAGCTTGGTGTACCGGATAGAGTTCTGTTACTTTGTTGGTAGGCGCGGCTGATGAGGCTTGGTCGCAACCCCTCGGGGTTATTTTTGATGCAACACGGCTCCTAGGCTGCTCAGGCTGGCTTCCACCATGCAGATGTAGAGAGTTGGTCGGGATTGGCGTAGCCAGAAACGCGAGCATCCCGTCATAGGCTCTGCTTCATGTCTTGGAAGCTTGGTCACACTACCAGGTTCCATTTATTCCCGAAGCTGTTTTTGGCAGAGTGGGGTCTGTCTGCCCGTTTCAGCCGGTTATATCGGGCTACGACTGGTGAGGCTGTTGGCCCTCCGTGATCTCCCTCCCAAATCACGACCGGTAGTAACCGCAGAACCGTGACGAGCGTAACTGCCCGACAGGATTCTTCGGGACAGGCCAGTTAACAACAGCTTCTAACTTAGCGGGATTCCGTGTGCGATTGGCGCCACGGACACTAATGTGCCGCTACATCTGTTTACGAAGGTCGACAGAACGAAATTTGGTCAAGAGAGTTGAGGCCCTTCTGCAGAAAACCTATCCAGTACCTTCAAGAGTACGATGTTTTCAAGCTCCATCCCATGTTTTCCTGAAAACTATGATGTCCTTCTAGGTACCACCAGGCATTCTCGGGGGTTGAGGTCACCCAACCTCTTTCCCATTAATCGCTGTAAGGGGGCGGGCGCTCCACATGATGCCCTGCTGCATGCGGGTGAACTGATAAACCCAAGCGGGCGAAGAAGAGCTGTCATTTTTTTCTTGAGCCTCTGGGCTCATTGGAACTGATAGTATCCAGACCGTAGTTCAGTACCTAACCACTGGCTCCCCGGTAGGGCGTCTAGATCTCTTTTATACGAGGGAGGTTATACTGATCGCGGTTAAGGTCGCCGATTGTTCAGCGTCCGATAATCTACACACAGCCTCACAGTTTCCATTTTTCTTTCTCACTACACCCTATAGGGGAGGCGTAGGGGCTTCTGATCAGTGACAATCCCATGCGGCCTCCATGGTCATGGACTAAGCGGCTCTCCCTAACATCCCCCACATCCCGGGGGAACGAGTCGGCGAGACTTCTCGAAGGCTTCTCAATTCCATCGTGCGAATGGGTGGTGTTTGGGCGTTGGCGGCACACCCCACATCCATTTCCTCGGTAGAGAATCGGACCGTATTGTTTCTAGTTGTGCCCGTTAATTCCGTTATGCAGGTACACATTATATAACACGCCACCGGACGTCAACATCTCTGCGCCTCGGCGGACCGCAACAATACTTGCGCCTCGGCGGACGTCACAACACTTCTTCCCCCTTCCCCATACCCGCCACCGGTGATCACCCCCATGTCAAAATATGCACTCAGTTCTCACCGCTCACAACGGCCTATGTGTGTGTTATGGGTGACTGCTCAGCGCACTATGTCCAGGGTAAATGAAAGTTTACAGCGGTGCACTTGATAATACCTGCCGATCCCTCCGGTGGCTGAACGACGACCAGGATAGGCATGAAAGGAGAAGAGAGGCGAAAGGGGCGGAAGAAGGATCGGCTGCTCTAAGGTGGGCTTGACTACGCGCTTTCCCTCGCTAGGAGTCCCGGGGCGCTCCTTCTCGACTCGGATACCTCCAAAGGGGTCTGAGCACAAGTTCCCTCTCGCAGAATAGTCTGGGCCAACTCAACAGTTACGGGGGTAAAGATCCTTATCTACGGGCGCCTATATCAGCTTGTCCTCTAAGTTACTCAGGCTAGTTGGCCTGGGCACCTGGCCTTTGCGCCCTGGGGGGGTACAACCCTCCAGCGCAGTATCTCCGTCTCCCTCGTCTCTCCACAAAGCTCCTGGCTACACTATGCGCGCAACCACTAGCCTATATCTCCGCAACTCCTTCCCCCATAGCTAAACGCTCGCCCCTACCGACTCCCCGTAGGGAATCAATGCGGTCAATGGACGTCCTCTCCCGCCAAATGTACTCTCCTCATCCTGGTCGCGGCGTATTTGTGTCAACTACTCTTTGCAAGCCACATCCCACTCCGGGTGAATCAGGGTCCGGCTACTATGGCTAAATGTAGAACATACTTCATAAATAATAACATACTTTTGTATAGTAACGGTATTCTCCCTGTGAATACAGACGCTACTCAATCTGTATATTACCTGGGTGCCCTCATGAGACCAAAGCCTCCGCTTGGGGAGCCTGGGATACATATAGATTCGTTCTTCTCGTGGTGCAACGCCTGGTATAATGCGTTGTGTTCACACACTGGTATAAAATAAGCAAGAAGAACTTTACTGAACATGCATATAATAACCTCTTATACTCTATCATCCAAGTCATTCACTCCACTTATGATGTGTATGCCCCTTAACCCACCACCGTGTACCGCACACCGTGTCACAGAATAACCCTTGGTCCCTTGTCAGCGCTGCACTATGTTTTTGTGGTGTAACTCTGTAGGTGGTGCACTGTGTAAACAATACCTGCCCAGTGCGAACGGCACCTGGGCGTTCAAAGGATCTTCAAAAGGTCCGACGACCTCCTGGCGACGTCCGTGCCTCCCAGTGGGAACAAAAAAAAAAAAATGGATTGGGTCAGGGCTGTCCCACCCTGGTACAGTTTTCCGCTCTCTCTGGAGAGTAGGACTTGATCCCAGCCTGCCTGGTGGGAAGCGCAGCCTCCGCTGTGGTCCCTAACTGACACTGTATATGCCGAAGGGCAACCATGAGCTGTCCCTGAAGCACCACAACTTACTTGTTGGCTCGGGCTAACTGGGGCCTACAAGGTCGCTGGCTACTAGTGCAGTGGGGCCACTGAACGCCCTCACCCTGACCTACTATCCCTTGCCTCCCCTGGCTCGACTGACTGTCGCAAACCCAGCGAATGTATCCATCTCCTGTAGTAGGGAGATCCTACAGCCCTTAGGCTTCCCGGCATCACGTGGGGTTCACCCTAAGGCTGCATGGGACTTGTAGTCCCCTGCTTAGAGCCGTTCTCCTAATTGCGGGGTTTGTGCACGTATCACTGCGGCTGATCACAAGCTCAATAAGATGGGAGGCGCCCTTCCTACCGGAGCCTGCGCGGAGTCCCTAACTGCCGCTCCACTCTACTACAGGGGTGTCCCAGTCTCCCCCCTGTTACTGAAGATGTCGCGCCGTGCGGGCAGCGTGCCCACCGCACCAC
>WSYH01009898.1:0-24632 GCA_036426205.1 Ascaphus truei | reverse complement strand
CCTCACACTCCCTCTGCCTCACACTCCCTCCTTCTCTGCCTCTCACTCCCTCTCTGCCTCTCACTCCCTCTCTGCCTCACACTCCCTCTGCCTCATACGCCCTGTGCCTCCCTGTGCCTCTCACTTTATCTTTACCTCCTCTAGTCATAATTTATTCCTGTTCTTTCCTTCTCCTCTTTCTTTTTTATTCTTTCTTTTCACCTCCCAATGTTCTCCTTTTTTCATATTCTCCCTCCCTCCTCTCTCTCTATCTCTCCCCTCCCTCCTCCCTCTCCCTCCCTTCTCTCTGTCTCTCTCCTCCCTCTCTCTCTTTCTAATCTTTTTATCTCACTCCCTCCACTTTATTCTCTTAATTTCTCAGAACCCCTCTCCTTCTCTCTCCTCATCTCCCCCGTCTCTCCCTCTTCTTTGATACAAAGTTTTCTTTTTCATCTCTCCAAGAATATTACTCCCAACCTTCTCCTTTTGTCCCTCAGAGAAGCGGCAAGCCCCCTTTCCTTCTCTCTCTCTCTCTTTCATACTTTCAGCCCATCTCAACCCTGTATCTCGCTCCCTCTCTTCTCTCTCCCCTGCTCTCCCTCTCTTCTCTCTCCCTTCCCTCTCTTTCCCCCCCCCCCCCCTCTCCCCCTCTTCCCCCCCCCCCCCCACCTCACTCCCCCCCTACCTCTTTCTCAGTGATGGCCTTTGAACAGAATGCCCACCATTTTGCCTCTTTCACCATGCAGAGACCCCAGATGGGACAGATTCTGGGGGTTCCGCTGGATCAGAATACCTGTAACACATGGAGGGACATCTCGAGCTTTCAAGCTCACCCCAAGGACGTCCTGGTCGCAGCTTATCCCAAAGCAGGTGACAGCTCCGATAGAAAGGGTGCACATACAACACCTTCTTCCTAGGGTTTTTGTTAAGGCTCCAGCCCCGGTCCTCCCGGCTACTCGCGCGCTTGGCGGCATGGCGGCGCGTGCAGCGACTACAGCCGCGATCGGCGGTCTGTAGGGTGCTCTAGGGGAGAGGGCCAGGATGGCGGGCGTGGCTATGACAGCGCATATCTGTCCTTCCATTGGTGCGCGCCGAGCACATGACCGCGGCACGGGAAGAGAAAATTCTTATCTTCCCTGCCAACGTCAGAGCGCTTTGCACGCACACGCACAAAGGCACTGGGGCCTGCGCCATAGCTGGCTGTGCGGCGCGCACGCCGTAACTACCGGGGACTCAGCCTAAGGCTGCACTTATAGTGCCGGCAACAGCGACGTTGCGTCAAAACAAATGCATTGCCGCTGTCGCATGCGCTTATAGTAAGCGCGCCGGCTTGGTCGCGATCGCTGGAAGTCATCTCAATTGTATTTTTCCAGCGACCGTAGTCTGACGTCGCCGTCACTATAAGCGCAGCCTGACGTCACCGTCGCCGGCACTATAAGCGCAGCCTAAGGCTGCGAGATGGGGGAAAATGAGTTGAATCCTTGATGGAGAAGGATTTAGGAGTGCTTGTTGGCAGCAGGCTTAGCAATAGTGCCCAGTGTCAGGCAGTAGCTGCAAAGGCAAACAAGATCTTATCTTGCATTATTTATTTATAAAAAAATGTTTTACCAAGAAGTAATACATTGAGAGTTACCGCTCGTTTTCACGTATGTCCTGGGCATTAAATAGGGTATGGACGGAAGGGAGTAAAGGGATCCCCAGAGGGGAAGGAGGGAACAGGCCAAGCGGGGGACTCTCCTTTATGTGTATGTTGAATGGAAAGCAAGTGAAGAAGAAAGTACAGGCATACCCCGGTTTAAGGACACTCACTTTAAGGACACTCACTTTAAGGACACTCGCAAGTAAGGACATATTTTCAATAGCCCCATACCCGTGTCTGTACGCTCGCTTCGCGATTACGGACACATATTCTGCCCTATAGACCGCCATAGTAGTGACGCGCTGATTCACCTCACCAAATAGACAAACGGCAGTTCGCGCATGCGCCTGCCAGCACGTCCTGAACAGCAATACCGGCTCCCTACCTGTACCGAAGCATCGATAAGGGGGAAAAAGGGAGTGCTTCACTTTAAGTACATTTCCACTTTACATACATGGTCTGGACCCATTGCGTACGTTAATGCGGGGTATCCCTGTATGCTGAACCCAGTCAGCTAATTGTGTGGTGAAAGTAGGATACACATTTTACTTTTAATTAGTAAGGTATAAAATAAATGCCAAGGTAGAATATAAATACAAGGTTTTATATATATATAAATCAAACCATACAGGGGTAAAGAGTGACAAAGTCTAGGAACGGTGGATATAGTACTGCTGTCAGAAAAGGGGGGGGAGGAGAACACAAAATGGATGTGCCTCCTGAAAGAATTCACTATACTGCACTCCTACACTGTATAAAATGTAACTTTTAATAAATTTACTTAAAACATATATTACCAAAACGTCGTGTAATGTGAATTAAAAGTAAATTAAATTAACATTGACAATTTGACAAATTTGTCAATTTCATTTACTTGTTAATTCACATTACACGACGTTTTTGTAATAGTGTTTTAAGTAAATTTATTAAAAGTTACATTTTATACAGTGTAGGAGTGCAGTATAGATGAATTCTTTCAGAGGCAACATCCATTTTGTGTTCTCTCCCCCCCCTTTTCTGATTCACTTTTCAGTTCACAGTTTGCACCACATTTTTGATTACCATAACAATTGACTTTATTCAATGAGTGTGGTTTTGTGATCACCCCCAACCCTGGTGTTTGCTCTCTCTAATAGCTGGCTCTCCTATCCAGGTACAGGTGTTCTGTATGGAGAGGATGTGTACCTGTGCTTGTTTCATTTGTTGGTGTCTATTTATGATAAGCTGAGTGTGAGGTTAGGAATTCGGGGCAGCATTTAAGTATCTGTAGTTAATTACTACTTGATACCGTTCGCAGCAAACATTATATAATATAATATATACTGTATAATATCTCTCCTTCTCTCTCGTCTATCCATTTTCCTCTCTCCCCCTTCCCTTACCTCTCTCTCTATCCTCCTCTCCACGCTCTCTCTATCCCTCCTGTCTCAACGCTCTCTCTCCCTTCCTGTCGCACGCTCTCCTTCCCCCGCTTTCTCTCACACTCTCTCTCTCTCACCTCCTCCCCCCCCAGTATCACCTGCAATGCAGGAAATAGTGGAGATAGATATTTCAGGGTGGAGATTCTGAAGGGTGTCGCAGAGCGCCCACCTATGACCGACAACCCCTTCCTGGAAATCGTGGCCCGAAAACCTGTCCCTCAGGTGAGGATCACTGATCCTTTCACCCGCCCCCCTGCCAGACAAACATACAGAGTATCGACCAACGTGTAGACCCCAAGACAATGACCATGTGCTGCGTTTATATAATGGACAGAACATCCTTGCATATGCATCCTTAGACATATAATGGCGCTGATTATCTCTATACAACTTCAGCCCACAGGAGAATGAGTATGGGTGTACTATATAACGATGATGAGTATCTTTTTACATACAGTACCTCACCACACAACAACAATATACTGACCTATGTAATGATACCAAGAACCCCTATACCCATCCAGCCCACAAGCTACTGAACATGCTGTGCTGTATAGTGGTACAGAGTATCTCTATACACATCCAGCCCAGCAATGCTCTCTAGTCCCTTCGGGCAGTGAGGGGGTTAATAATATGCCATGTTGTCACCAGGGAGATCTGGACCAAAAATGGTGGATTTATCTGTGAGACAGCCAGGGTAAAACAGTGAGAGGCGACATCGAAATACTGAGAACAGGGACATGGATAAAACTGCTTGGATGTCATTGCGTGACTTTAGCCCTGGCGTTCCTCACTTCCTGCTTCACTGCTCCTGCTGTCTTCGTTCATCCGTGTGCATCTCTGCTTCCGCCTTCCTCACTCGCTTCGCTGTGCTCTGCCTTGCTTCTGCTGTACTTGCTCTCTCCGCTTGCTTCGCTCCCTTGCTTTCTGTGTGCTCTGTCGCTTCCTGCGTCTGCTCCTGCTTGCCCCGCTCCTTCTGGTGCTCCCCGCTCCGCTCCTGCTGTGCTCCGCTGCTCTGCTTGCTCCGCTGCCCGCTCCTCCTGCTCTCCTTGACCCGCTTCTGCTGTGCTCTGCTCCCGCTTCCTGGCTGTGCTCGCTCCCTGCTTCTCCGCTGTGCTCCGCCCCCCTCCCGCTGCCCCGCTTCCTGCTGTGCTCCCTTTCTGCTGTGCTCCCCGCTGCCGCGCTTCCTGCTGTGCTCCCGCTGCCCGCCCTTCCTGCTGTGTTCCCCTGCCTGCCCGCTTCCTGCTGCTCCCTGCTCCCGCTTCCTGCTTGTCCGCTGCCCTTCTGCTGTGCTCCGCTGCCGCTTCCTCTGTGCTGCTCCCGCTTCCTGCTGGTCACGCTCCCGTTCTGCTGTGCTCCCGCATGCCCGCTTCCTGCTGTGCTCCGCTCCTCGCTTCCCTGCCCCTCTGCTGTGCTGCCCGCTTCCACTCCTGCGTCCTCTGCTCCCTTCCTGCTGGCCCCCGCTGCCTCTTCCTGCTGTGCCTGCTCCGCTTCCTGCTGTGCTCCGCCTGCCCGCTCTCGCTGTGTGCTCCCGTGCCCGCTCCTGCTTGTGCTCCCGCTGCCCTGCTGTGTCCCGCCCATCTGCTGTGCTCTTCCCGCTGCCCGCTTCCTGCTTTGCTCCTGCCTCCTGCGCCCTCGCTTCCTGCTGTTCTCCCGCTGCCCGATTCCTGCTGTGCTTCCCGCTCCGCTTCCTGCTGTGCTCCGCTGCCCGCTCTGCTTGCTCTGCTCCGCTCCTGCTTGCTCCCGCTGCCCTCTGCTGTGCTCCCGCTGCCCGCTTCCTGCTGCTCCCTGCCGCTTCTGCTGGCTCCCCGCTCCCGCTTCTGCTGTGCTCCCGCTGCCCTGCTTCCTGGCTCTAAAGGGCATTAGGTTTGGCACATTTAGGCCAGATGCCGCCTTCTGTGAGATTCCGGGTCTCTGCTCCCACACGTACGTTTACGTATGAAGGGTTTTCTGTATGGTGGGTCAATCTGGCTCTTTGTCTTATCTCAGGGTTTGCAGTTGCTGAAGCGATGGATCCGCCCCGCATCTTAAAATCTCCACCTACCATCCAGCTGCTACCCCCGACATTTGGGCCAGGACTGTAGGGTTGAGAGGGGGGGGGGGGGAAGAGGAGGGCTTTTTGAGACAGTACCTGATGTCTGCAGTCAGGTCTCCCACATAAATATAAACCAGGACTGTGATCCTGTCCCTGATACTCTGCCGTCAGGGGGCACTGTACATTGTGCATATCAATCCAGCACTTCTGAACCTGTCCCTAACAGATTATGGATTTTACACACAAAATTATTTGTTCTTTCACCCCATTGTCTCTACACAAGGTCCTCTCTCTCTCTCCAGGTTATATACGTTGTAGGAATGCCAAGACTGCCTGGTCTCGTACTTTCACTTCCAGCGGATGAATAAGGGTCTGCGGACCCGGAGCTGGGATTACTCTTCTCAGCGTGTCCTGTCTGGAGATGGTGAGTCAGCGGGCAGAGCCAGAAGCAGTGGTATCCGTCACCGGGTAACAGGGACCCTCACTGCCGATGGACCTAAAACATATTGTACCCACTTCCGCACCAAGGGGGTTAACAATCTGAGACACAGAGGAAAGGTAAAGTGACTCCAACTTCACAGGGTCTCTCTCTCGCAGTGCCCGGGGAGTGGTTTGACCATGTGATGACTGGTGGAAAGCCAAGACAGACACCCAACTCCTATATGTCTCTATGAGGACATGATTAAAGTGAGTAACTGCAGCGCATGAGGAGGGAATGTAATTCCGAGGCTTTGATTGGATCTGAGGTTCCCAAAAAAGGAGGCCGCGCTCGTCCTGTTGTCTTCAGGGATTCTATTGAAGGAATGTTCTCTCACGCAGCTCCTCACTCTCCGGTGATCAGCCGGGCCAACAGTCAATTTTGTACATTTGATTGGATCTTCCCTCCTCTCGACAGGACCCAAGGCGTGAGATCCAGCAGGTGATGAGCTTCCTGGGGAAGGATCCATCAGAGGAAGTTCTGCAGAAGATCCAGCACCAACCTCCTTCCGGCCATGAAGGAGAAATCCCATGGCCAATACAGCACCATCCCTTCCTTCGTGATGGACCATTCCATCTCCCCTTCATGAGGAAGGTACATTCCAAGTCATGGGCCCATGCACTAAGGGAGACTAGAGACCAAGAGCTTGGATGAATTTGGGGATGGTTTTATGGGCAATAGGTAAAGCCAGATAAGGAGACACTGCGTCCATGTATTATGTTATTGTACCAATGAGTAGTATATCATCTAGGACAGCGGTGGCCAACCCAGTCCTCAAGGGCCACCAACAGGTCAGGTACTAAGGGCATCCCAGCTTCAGCACAGCTGGACTCAGTCCTTGACTAAATGTGACTCAGCAGGGATATCCTTAACACCTCACTGTTGGTGGCCCTTGAGGGCTGGAGGTGGCCCTGGTCTAGGACATGCCGAGGAACCTCAGGTTTCCATCGACGCACACGAGATGAGTAAATGACGATTCGATCATGTGAGTAGATCTACCCTCCCCCCCCCCCACACACACACACTGTGTTTCCAGGCACCGTGGGAGACTGGAAGAACCATTTCTTGGTGGCTCAGAATGAAAATCTTCGAGGTTAATACAAGAGGAGGATGGAGGGCAATGGCCTGCCTTCCGCACCCAGGCTGATGAGGCGGACAAACAATGTAGTATTTACACGCCTGCCCCGCACACACAGTTACCACCGACTTCAAGGCACCACTGCGGTGTTTAGCATTCCGGATCTCTGAGGTTGTATTACTGTATTATGACTGCACTGTTTCTTTCTACAAGAGACTGAAGTCACTGCCCAGCAAAGTGTATCAATGTAAGGTGACCTCCTGATGAGGATTCAGGGACAGGCTCACACGTCCTGGGTGTAGTATGTATGTAGTGGTAAACCTGATAGTCTGCAGGGTATCAGGACAGGCTTCACACAGTTCTGGGTTTATGTAATGTAGGGTGACCTGACTGCAGATATCAGGGACTCGCTCACACAGTTCTGGTGTGTATATGTAATGTAGGGTGACTGACTGCAAGTACTCAGGGACTGCTCACACATCCTGGGGTTTATGTATGTAGGGGGTACCCTGACTGCAGAGTATCAGGAACAGCTCACCAGTCCTGGGTGTATATAATGTATAGGTACCCTGACTGCAGAGTAATCAGGGACAGGAATCACAAGTCTGGGTGATAAGTAATATAGGGTGACCTGACCTGCGAGTATCAGGGACAGGATCACACACAGTCCTGGGTGGATAAGTAATGTAGGGTGACCGTGCCAGTTCGGTAGCAGGACAGATCACACAGTCCTGGGTGTATATAAAGGTGGGTGAGAAGATTTACACATTTGAACACTACTCAAAAATATTGGATAAGGGCCAGGACCATGCTCAGGGTGTAGACACTGATGATATGAGTGGGGCTCACGTAGGGTTCTTTGGTGGTATTGCTGCTTACAAGGAGATCGATTTATTTTCCTTTCCCTGAATAATGGTAACCTCACCCCCTTCTATTATTACATGTTATAATACTGACTAATAATTTCATATTCACCGTACGGATGTTTACAAACTGGGGAATTTTTTTTTAGGGTTACTTCTCGCTTTTGCCCCCAGGCGGTGGGCACTGTAGGGTTAAGACCAACCTATCTGATGCAACACAAGAACAAGGGGGGAGCCAAAAGGGGTTATAAAACGTCAGATGTCTAGATAGAATCGCCATCCAACCCTCCACATGAAGCGGAGGCTGGGATAACACACAAGGGAGGAGGGGGGGAATATATAATATCATTAATTAATCCCCAATACTCACGGCCAAGTGCAAGTGACAGTACCAGCACAGAGCGTGTGTCTGTGATAATCACAACCCTCGGCAGCGATCTGAACCAAGGACAGTTGGTGCGTGCAGTCAATTTTCTTCAGGTTAACGCTCACTAGGCGCCATGAGTCTCCATTGCCCGCGTGGTGTGGCCAGTAGCTACTGAGCAAGTGTATTAAATTAAAATCAACACATTATTAGTGGGTAGATAAACAAATACAGTTCACCATACAAACTCCAGGTCACGCCCGTAGTTGAGATCGTGAGCCCTCACACGAAAATGCTGGCACGCGCGCGTCCGCGCAAAGCAGGAAGTGTGGTAATAAAAATTTATTTCGCTGCGCCTGCTCGCACCTCTAACGGAAGCCTCACGGGTACAAAAACGGACCAACTAGGAAGGATGCTACGTTTCGCCGAGGCAGACGGCTTCTCAGGGCTTCAAAGATATCAGTGGATGGTGGCGTACTACATTGTTATAGACCCCCCAATACTAATTGCACAAACTGTCTGCACATCTCAAAGGTGGAGGGGATAAGCGATCACCCTCCATCATCTCCTGGCTATAGCACCTGCAATATCCTGGCACAGACCTTGGGGTGCAGGTTGGTTGTGCAGCAGACAGCTCTGTTTATAAAACACATGAACACAGATTCTCTATTAAACCCTGGTGAGAATTAATAACTCTAGAGTTGAGGGGTCAGGGAAATGGGTCGCTGGGACTTTAGTAGATTACTGAATAACATCCCTGTGTGTTGGCGCTATAGGCATTAGCCTCTCGCATTGAAATTGGAACATAGACCTAGCTTAAAACATACAATATTGATCTGATCTACCAATTTTAGACAAATAGAAATAAGTATGCATATACTATGAAATACATAGGGATAAGCCGTAATGCCTCAAATGGGCAAAAGACTGGCAAAAAACAATTGATATTGAAATACATGATGTTACAAAGCTTTATACATAACAGTCTAAAATAATACGAACAAATACATCAGTAAGAAAACGCACAAAGATGATATAGGATCTAAAAATCAGCAAAAGGACTCATTTTGGGCGGAAAGCCGCAAGGTTACCCTAGGTCAGACAATAGTTCTCATAAACCTACAGGGGAGAAAAGAAGAACAGTGTTAATGAAGAGAAGCATCAAAAAAAGCAATGTCCACATAGACCACCTTTCCACTGACCTACAATATATGAGGTTATTCGATTTCCATGGGTATAAGAGCATTCCTGTGTCAGTGTGTTTTAAGACACATAGCTGCACCCACTGCCACAACAGTGTGGCCAGTTGATATTAGCATGTGGTGATAAGCCAGGAGACGTGATGAGGCGTGATCAGGCATCCGCTCTCCATCCCACTGTGAGTAGGTGTCGAGCAGTTTTGCAATTAGTAGTTGGGGTCATACAATTTGTGACGGATCCTCCACTGGATATCTTTGAGCACTGATGCGAACCGCTGCTACTCGGCGAAAACGCGTAGCTTCTTCCTATTGGCCGTTTGAACCCGGGACAGTGGCTTCCGTAGAGGTTGACGAGCAACCGCCTAAGTCATCATCACTTCCCTGCTTCCGAGACGGTCGGTGGCGGCGGCAAGCAGTTTTTCGTGGCAGGGCTCAAGATCCAACTAGGTGATGACCTGGGAGTTTTGTATGCGGTGACTGTTTTGTTATATCACAAAACATGAAATGTGTGATGTTTAATTTAATTCACTTGCTGCCATTATCTCTCGCGCCACCGAACGCGGATGCAATGGGAAGCGTGGCGCAGTGAGGCGTAACCTGATAGAACAATTGAACTTGCCAGCAACCACTGTTCCTTGCTGTTCAGACGCTGCAGGATGTGGATTACCCAACACCTCTAGCGTGTTGTCTGTACTTGTTACTTGGCCGTGTGGATTGGGATTATATATTATATATATCTCCCCCCCCCTTGGTTGCCCAGTCCTCCTTCACGTTGGAGGGTTGGATGTGCGAGTTCTATTCTAGACCTCTGACGCTTTTAACCCTCCCTTGCTCCACCATTGTTCTTGTTTTGTCTCTTATGTCAAGGGTCGCTTGGATAGCCTCCCTCTTGGGTGAACTTTGAAGCAGGACAGGGATCTCATCCAGTATTGTTTGTATGTGTGTTATTTATTAGCGGCCATTAATGTAACAATTAGGGGACCTACCACCGATGGTGTGGTAAACTTTATTGTATCACTTTATGGACACGTTGCGATGGATCTGAGTACAGTTTCAGCCGCCTAGGTTTTATCTTCTGCCGCCGTGTTGTTCTTTATCTGAGTGGGAACAGGAATTTGGAATTTGCAGGTATTTTAAATGACCGCCGTTTGTGTCTATAAATTAGAGGAACTTCGGCAGTTCCAGTCTTTGCGCACGAAAAAAACGTTTATTGGAAGATCAATGACTCGACAAAAAAAATAGCACAGAAAAAAATCGGTGATGACGTTCCAAATAAGTTATGTCTTCTTAAAGATGGCTACATATTTTCTTCATCGTTCGATGGATCTTGGGTACCGGGGAGGGGGTAATCATGATCCTGACGTCACCAGGTGCTTAACACATGCTCTCCACTGGAACCTCTGCTACACCTCTGGATAAATTTATCCAGTACAAATTGACAAAAGTCAGCATCTTGACGTTTAGATATGTCCTAACTGGTGTATTTACTGTTGGTGTTGTATGAAAACATAAGGAACTCAAGCTTTGTATTGATGAAAATGGATTTCCTCAGCATACTTACCAACGGGCTTGACATTATAACTCCCTGTCACTTGTGGAGATTCTTCCCCAAGACAACTTAAAACCCATCGTAAACACTTCCTTCTATGAGTGTTGTTTTACAATTGGGTTAACCACATCGCTTCTACTTCAATACGTCACCTGGTAACTAAATCTGTGGAAATTTGAGACATGATAAATTCTAAGAAGACAAGCAGCAAACTCATCCTTTACTTTGCAAAATATCCCTCTAATAATTTGTCCTGTGATCATCATGCATATGCCTGAAATTTTAGAGGGAAGACAATTTGTTTAGAGTAGTGTTACTGTCTAGCACTATGCGATGACATAACGCTCCTGTACCTGCAGGGTAGTAACTATAACAGGCTTCCTCCTACGCTGCATGTAACTATAACAGGCTCCTCCTAATCTGCAGGGTAGTACTCAATAACAGGCTCCTACCTACGCAGTAGTACTATATACAGCGTCTACTCTACCCACAGTCAGTTATATGTACAGCCCGCTCCTACCTGCGGTGAATACGTATACAGGCCTCCCCCTCGCATGGTAATACTTTAGCTGGTAGTCTACTATATAGTGAAAAAGGCTCCTCCTTACACTGCAGTATAACTGTACACCGGGCCCCTCTGAGCCTTCTAGTATATACCAGGGCGTCTCCCCCTTGCAGGTAAGATAAGACCGAGCCCCTCCTACCTGCAGGTAGTACTGTATACCAGTGCTCCTCTACCTGCAGGTAATACTAAACAGGCCAACTGCCTACCTGCAGGAATACGATAACAGCTCCTTTCTAAAAACCAACTGCAGTTAGTACTATCACAGGCTCCTCACTACCTGCAGGTAATACTGTTAACGGCTGCATCTCCTGCGATACGCTACAGCTCTCATGCGCGGTAATACTGTAACAGGCTATCCTACTTACTCAGTAATACTCTAAGGTACTCCCAACTGCGTAATACTGTAACAGGCCCCTCCTACTACGGCAGGTATACTGTATACACCCGTTCCTTACTAACCTGAGGTTAGTACTTAACAGGTTTCCTCCTAGCCTGTAGGTACTACTTATAACAGGGGTTCCTCTGTACTCAGTTGTAGTACTATTAACAGGCCTCGCTACTACTGAGGTTATACTGTAAACAGCCCCGCCTATCTGCAGGGTGTAGTAGCTGGTTAGCAGGCTCTCTCCTACTACCTGCAGGTAGTACTGTAACAGGCCCCTCCTACTGCAGGTAGTACTGTAACAGGCTCCTCCTACTACCTGCAGGAATACTATAACAGGCTCCTCCTACCTGCTGGTAGTACTGTAACAGGCCCCTCCTACTACCTGCAGGTAGTACTATAACAGGCTCATCCTACTACCTGCAGGTAATGCAGATATACTAAACCAGGTTCTTGCTCCTACCTGATGGTTAGTAATAGACAGCCCCCTCCCCCCCCCCTACTACCTGCAGGGTCTAACGTGTAACAGCCCCTCATATTATTGACATCGCCTCCTACCCCTCAGGCTATAGGCCTCTAACTGCAGGTAGTAGTAACAGCCTCACTGTGAGTACAGTAAACCCCATGTGAACTGCGTAGAGCAATGTACTATAAAGTCCCCTCGGTGAATAGTACTATAACAAGGCCCCCCCCCCCCTCTACGCGGTTAAACTGACAACAGGCCCCTACTACCTGCTGTAGTTAGTATTAACACTGTACAGCTGCAGGAAGCAGTGACACAGTTCCTCTACCTGCTGATTATGGACTAAATACAGCGCCTAGCCCCCGCAGAGTACTTACGGCTCCTAGAGGTTATACTGTAGTCCACATTAACTTATGGCCTCCTAACCTGCAGGGTAATGTAACGTTAACAGGCTCCCTCCTAACCCATAGACAGAAGTAGGCTACCTGCGTTTAACTATCAGGCTCCCCTATGCAGGTTAGTACTTAAACAGTGCTCCTCCTAGTGGTACTAACTGTCCTAGCGGTGAATACTATAACAGCCCTCCTAACGGAGTAGCTGTCATGCTCACTGATCTGAGAGTACTAACGCTCCTACTACCTGCAGGTTAATATATACAGGCCCCCCTATCGCATGTACTGTACGGGTCCTCTTATACCTGGTAACAACAGGGCATCCTTCGACCTGCGTGAGTATTGTACGGTCGAACTGCTAGTACTGACAGGGCCCCTCCTACTACTATGGTAATGCAGATAGTACTATACAGGTTTCCTCCGTACGCAGGTTTAGTATAAACAGCCCCCCCCCCTAAGCACTGCAGGTGTATACTGTCAACAGCGCCCCTCTACTACTACTGCAGCAGTACTAATAAAAGGTTCCTCCTACATGCAGGTTATACTGTAAACAGTGCTTCCTCTACTACCGAGATGTTAGTACTATAATAGGTTCCTCCTAACCTGAAGTGAGTACTGGAACAGTGCCCCTCCGAGTCCTGCCAAGGGTAGTACGGTGAAACCAGGCTCCTCTACTAGCCTGCAGCGAGTGAGTACTATATACAGGCCCCTCCTACTACCTAAAGGTGTGAGTATAAACAGTGGGCTCCTCTACTGCCAGAGCTACTGTAACAAGGCCGTCCACCTGCAGGTTAACTGTAACAGGCCTCTCCTCACTACGGCAGTTAGTACTGTAACGGCCCCTCCCCTACACCTGCAGTTATGCCTGTACCGCCCCTCCTACTACCTGCAGGTTAGTACTGGTACAGGCTCGCCCTCCTACTACTGCATGTAGTACTATAATCAGTGCTCATCCTAGTTATACCTGAGGAAGTTACCCCCGCCCTATGTTTAATTATATATATCAGTTGTATTTTCAGCTATGGAGAAGCAAGACTGAACTGTAGTATGAGGGATGGCCTTGTATAGTCCTTGGTATAGTAACTTGGCATCTTGGCCTTTTTGCTGCATGACAGCCATTTAGTGACCCCCAAACGCCCTTGAATCTTTTGCAGATCGGTCACAGGGAAACAAGTTGAGTCTGCAAACTTAACTCTAATTACTTATCACGGTGTGTTAGCGCGTGCCTCACATTCCAGTGAGAGATTGGGGTGGTGGTAGGTGTCCTGGACTACTTATCATGTGGTGCTGTACCCGTTTGGCAACCAGGAGGGCTTAGCTTCCGCCACGGGGGGAAACTGGGGGATATAGACTTACATCTGCGGTGTGCGCAGCCGCCTCCACTGAGGGGAGCACCAACGTGTGGTTGGGAGTGGGCCTCACCAGAACACCATGACAGGAAGATAGCACGGGTGTGCAATAAACAGTATTTATGAGCATGAACTTAACTTCACTTCATGAAATCTCCCTTTCATGCTAACAGGTCAATACATCATAGGAAGTATACATGTGCCTCACCCTGAATGCATCCACCATCCTCCTACACCCAGCTTATGTCCATCTCACAATAACCACTCATTCCCTTTTGATATATGTTGTTATCCTTGAGTGACCAAACAATAAGGTTGACGTGTGAGTGTTAGGGTATTATTGCTTTCGTTTGGGGCCGGTGGTTGCACGTGTATTTACTACCTTTCCCTGTCACTTGCTCCTGATAGGATAATCTTGGAACTCCGCAACCACCGCACAGTAATCACACGTGCACTGCGCTGCTCTCTGCAGGAATGGATACCACGTGACTCCACATGGAGGCTCCCCAGCCGGAATGATCCTTTAACCATAGGCTCTGCTATGGAGTCAGATACTCTTTGCCATCCTAGCTGCCAAGCCATTCAGGCACTGGTCCTGCAGCCTTATAGAAACAAACAGAGCTGGGCGTCTAATACTTAAATATAGAAGTGAATGTGTAAAAGTAAATATACGTAAGACTGAGAGACCGGCGTGCCCGGGATGTAAATGCCGTTGTCTCGTTTATACAGGTGGAACACATAGGTATATTTAAATGTGTTGAACATCGGATTTGGAAAGGTGGATATAGTTGCAAAGAAGATCTGGAAGGAAATTTACTAACGATGTTGTATAAGACTGGTTTTGATTGAGAATCACCACAGTACCAGTGTATATTTTGGGGTGACATAAGTGATTATAAATGTGATGCGGCGTGTGATCGGCGCTAGGTGTTGTGGTGCGTGGGTGTGAGGGGCAGGTGGGTTGTTTAGTACGGGTGGCCGCTGGGTAGTGCGGTATGGGAGGTTGGCTGTGGGCGGGGGCTCTGCTAGGGGTGATTGGCGGCGGGTGTGTGGGACGTTAGTGCGGGTGACAGTGTTCAGGTGAGATTGCTTTGGCGGCAGGGCAGGATGCGCAGGTGGGTGGAGTTGTGTGGGGTTGGGTGATGAGCGGCGGTTGTGGTGTCGACGGGCGGGTGTCTGTTGAGTGCGTTCCGGGGGCTGCTGGTGTGTAGCAGGGGTGTGAAGCGGGGCGGGTGAAACGGCAGAAGTTCGTCGGTGGGGCGAAAGGCAGAGGCAGGAGGGAGGACGAAAGGCTTGAGAGGGGAGGTGAGGTCTGAGTGGGGTTGGTGAGGGGAGGTTGAAGGGGGGCGGAGGTGTTGTAGGTCTTATGTGAGGTGGATTATTAGTGTTGGGGTGGGTTTTTTTTCTTTGCGGTTGCCTGTTTTTCTTCTTTGCTTTGCTGCTCTTGTTGTTTTAGGTTTTTTGGTGTGATGTTTTTGACTTTTTAGGGCTGTAAGGTTGTGGCTTCTTTGACGTGCCTTTTGTGCGTCGGTATGTTCCGTGGTAGGTGCCTTGAGGTTGCAGTGTTTGTTTTGAGCCACCCTACCCGTGTCTGTCAGCTCGCCCTCGCGATTACGGACACATATTGTTTTCTGCCCTATAGACCGCCAATAGTAGTGACGCGCTGATCCCTCACCAATGAGACAAACGCAGTTCGAGACTGCGCCTCTCCTGCCACAGTCCTGAACAGCAATACCGGGCTCCCTACCTGTACCGAAGCATCGATAAGGGGGGAAAAAGGGAGTGCTTCACTTTAAGTACATTCCATTTACATACATGGTCTGGACACCATTGCGTACGTTAGCGGGGTATCTGTATGCTGAACCCAGTCAGCTAATTGTGTGGGAGAAGTAGGATACCATTTTACTTTTAATTTAGTAAGGTATAAAATAATGCCAAGGTAGATGATTAGAATATAAATCAAGGTTTATATATATATAAATCAAACCATACAGGGGTAAAGAGTGACAAAGTCTAGAACGGTGATATAGTACTGCTGTCAGAAAAGGGGGGGGAGGAGAACACAAAAATGGATGTGCCTCGCAAAGATTGATTACTGCACTCTACACTGTATAAATGTAACTTTTAAGAATTACTTAAAACATATATTACTCAAACGTCGGTAGTGAATTAAAAGTAATAACAATTGACAATTTGACAAATTTGTCAATTTCATTTACTTGTATAAACATTACCACGACGTTTGGTAAATAGTGTTTTAAGTAAATTTATTTAAAAGTTACATTTTATACAGTGTAGGAGTGAAGTTATAGGGAATTCTTCAGAGGCAAATCCATTTTGTGTTCTCTCCCCCTTTCTGATTACTTTTTCAGTTCACAGTTTGCACCACATTTTTGATTACCATAACAATTGACTTTATTCAATGAGTGTGGTTTTGTGATCACTCCCCAACTGGTGTTTGCTCCATCGTCTACTGGCTGTCCTATCCAGGTACAGGTGTTCTGTATGGGAGGATGTGTACCTGTGCTTGTTATTCATTTGTTGGGTTCTATTTATGATAAGCTGAGTGTGAGGTTGGAATTCGGGGCAGCATTTAATATCTGTATTAATTAACTAGTTGGGATACCGTTGCGCAGCAAAAACATTATATAGAATAATTATACTGTTAATATCTCTTCCTTCTCTCTCTATCCATTTCTCTCTCTCCCCCTCCTGACCTCTCTTCTATCCCTCTCTCCTACGCTATCTTATCCCCCGTCTCACGCTCTATCTCCCTTCCTGTCGCACGCTCTCTCTTCCCTAGCTTTCTCTCACACCTCTCTCTCTCACCTCCTCCCCCCCCAGGTATCACTGGATGCAGGAAATAGTGGAGATGATATTTCAGGGTGGAGATTCTGAAGGGTGTGCAGAGCCGCCCAACTATGACCGACAACCCCTTCCTGGAAATCGTGGCCCGAAAACCTGTCCCTCAGGTGAGGATCACTGATCCTTTCACCGCCCCCCGCCAGACAAACAATACAGAGTATCTGACAACGTTGAGCCCCAAAGACAATGACCATGTGCGTTTTATAATGGACAGAAACCCTTGCATATGCATCCTTAGACATATAATGGCGCTGGTATCTCTATACACCTTCCCAGCCCACAGGAGAATGAGTATGGGTACTATTAACGATGATGAGTATCTTTTCATAAGATACCTCACCAACACAACAACTATACTGACCTATGTAATGGAACCAAGAACCCTATACCACATCCAGCCAAAAGCTACTGAACAATGCTGTGCTGTATAGTGGTACAGAGTACATATCTATACACATCAGCCCAGCAATGCTCTCTAGTCCCTTCGGGCAGTGAGGGGGTTAATAATATGCCATGTTGTCACCAGGGAGATCTGGACCAAAAAAGTTGGATTTATCTGTGAGACAGCAGGGTAAAACAGTGGAGAGGCGACATCGAATACATGAGAACAGGGACATGGATATAAACTGCTTGGATGGATTGCGTGACTTTAGCCCTGGCGCTCTGCTCACTTCTGCTGTTCTCTGATCCTGCTTCCTGCTGTGCTTTTTCCCGCTGCTCACTTCCTGTGAGCTCTGATCCCTCTGCCCGCTTCCTGCTGTGCTCTGCTCTCCTCTGCTCACTTCCTGGCTTGTGCTCTGCTCCCTCTGCCGCTTCTGCTGTGATCTGTTACCTCTGCCGCTTCGCTGTGCTGTGCTCGCCTCTGCTCGCTTCATGCGCGCTTGCTCGCTTCCTGCTGTGCGCTGTCCAGATCGCTTCCTGCTGGCGCTCCCGTGCCCGCTTCGCTGCTGCTCCCGTGCCCGCTTCTGTTGCTCTGCTGCCGCTTCCTGTTGTGCTCCTGCTGTGCCCTCCCGCTCTCCTGCTGTGCTCCCGGCTGCCCGTGTGCTGCCGTGCTCTCTGCTGCCGCTCGTGCGTGAGCTCTGCTCCCGCTCTGCTGTGCTCCGCTGCCCGTTCCTGCTTGTGCCCGCTTCTCGGTGCTCCCCTGCCCGCTTCCTGCTGTGTCCCGCTGCCCGCTTCTGCTGTGCTCCCGATGCCGCTGCCCTGCTTCTGCTGTGTCTGCTCCCCTTCCTGCTGCTGCGCGCTGCCCGATTCCTGCTGTGCTCCCGTGCGCCCGCTTCCTGCTGTGTGCTACCGCTGCCCGCTTCCTGCTGTGCCCCGTGCCCGCTCTGCGTGCTCGCTGCCCGCTTCCTGATGTGCTTCCCCGCTCCTGCACTTCACAGCGTGCTCCTGCCTTCCTGTGCTCTGCGCCGCTTCTGCGGTGCCTCCGCTGCCGTAGTTTTTTTTCCGGCTTGCTTGCTCAGCTGCCCGCTTCCTGCTGTGCTCCCGCTGCCCGCTTCCTGCTGTGCTCCCGCTGCCCGCTTCCTGCTGTGCTCCCGCTGCCCGCTTCCTGCTGTGCTCCCGCTGCCCGCTTCCTGCTGTGCTCCCGCTGCCCGCTTCCTGCTGTGCTCCCGCTGCCCGCTTCCTGCTGTGCTCCCGCTGCCCGCTTCCTGCTGTGCTCCCGCTGCCCGCTTCCTGGCTCTAAAGGGCATTAGGTTTGGCACAGTTATAGGCCAGATGCCGCCTCTGTGAGATTCCTCGGGTCTCTGCTCCCACACGTACGTTACGTATGAAGGGTTGTTCTGTATGGTGGGTCACATCTTGCTCTTTGTCTTTATCTCAGGGTTGCAGTTGGCTGAAGCGATGGATCCGCCCCGCATCCTAAAATCTCACCTACCCATCCAGCTGCTACCCCCGACATTTTGGGAGCAGGACTGTAGGGTGAGAGGGGGGGGGGAAGAGGAGGGCTGTGTGAGACAGTACCTGATGCTCTGCAGTCAGGTCTCCCTACATTAAATATAAACCCAGGACTGTCTGATCCTGTCCCTGATACTCTGCCGTCAGGGGGTCACTGTACATTGCATATCAATCCAGCACTGTCTGAACCTGTCCCTAACAGATTATGGATTTTACACACAAAATTATGTTGTTCTTTCACCCCATTTGTCTCTACACCAGGTCCTCTCTCTCTCTCCAGGTTATATACGTTGCTAGGAATGCCAAGGACTGCCTGGTCTCGTACTTTCACTTCCAGCGGATGAATAAGGGTCTGCCGGACCCCGGGAGCTGGGGGAGTTACTTCTCAGCGTTCCTGTCTGGAGATGGTGAGTCAGCGGCAGAGCCAGAAGCAGTGGTATCCCGTCACCGGGTAACAGGGACCCGTCACTGCCGATGGACCTACAACATATTGTTACCCACTTCCGCACCAAGGGGGGTTAACAATCTGAGACAAGAGAGGGAAGGTAAAGTGACTCCAACTTCACAGGGTCTCTCTCTCGCAGTGCCCTGGGGGAGCTGGTTTGACCATGTGATTGACTGGTGGAAAGCCAAAGACAGACACCAAATCCTATATGTCTTCTATGAGGACATGATTAAGGTGAGTAACTGCAGCATGGAGGAGGGGAATGTAATTCCGAGGCTTCTGATTGGATCTTAGTTCCCAAAAAAGGAGGCCGCGCTCGTCCGTTGTCTTCAGGGATTCTCTTGAAGTGAATGTCTTCTCCCGCAGCTCCTTCACTCTCCGGTGATCAGCCGGGCCAACAGTCAATTTTGTACATTCTGATTGGATCTTCCCTCCTCTCTGGACAGGACCCAAGGCGTGAGATCCAGAAGGTGATGAGCTTCCTGGGGAAGGATCCATCAGAGGAAGTTCTGCAGAAGATCCAGCACCACACCTCCTTCCAGGCCATGAAGGAGAATCCCATGGCCAATTACAGCACCATCCCTTCCTTCGTGATGGACCATTCCATCTCCCCCTTCATGAGGAAAGGTACATTCCAAAGTCATGGGGCCATCACTAAGGAAGACTAAGAGACCAGAGAGCTTGGATGAATTTGGGGATGGTTTTATTGGGCAATAGGTAAATCCAGATAAGGAGACACTGCGTCCATGTATTATGTTATGTACCAACTGAGTAGATATGTCTAGGACAGCGGTGGCCAACCCCAGTCCTCAAGGGCCACCAACAGGTCAGGTACTAAGGGCATCCCAGCTTCAGCACAGCTGGCTCAGTCTTTGACTAAATCATTGACTCAGCAGGGATATCCTTAACACCTCACCTGTTGGTGGCCCTTGAGGGCTGGAGGTGGCCCTGGTCTAGGACATGCCGAGGAACCTCAGGTTTCCCACACCTGACGCACACAGATGAAGTAAATGACGATTCGATCATGTGAGTAGATCTAACCCTCCCCCCCCCCCCCACACACACACACTGTGTTCCAGGCACCGTGGGAGACTGGAAGAACCATTTCTTGGTGGCTCAGAATGAAATCTTCGAGGTTGAATACAAGAGGAGGATGGAGGGCAATGGCCTGGCCTTCCGCACCCAGCTGTGAGGCGGACAAACAATGTAGTTACCCGCCTGCCCCGCACACACAGTTACCCGACTTCAAGGTCACCTGCCTGTGTTTAGCATTCCGGATCTCTGAGGATTGTATTACTGTATTATGACTGCACTGTTTCTACAAGAGATGTAGCACTGCCCAGCAAAGTGTATCAATGTAAGGTGACCTCCTGACTGCAGGATATCAGGGACAGGCTCACACAGTCCTGGGTGTATATGTAATGTAGGGTGACCTGACTGCAGGGTATCAGGGACAGGCTCACACAGTCCTGGGTGTTTATGTAATGTAGGGTGACCTGACTGCAGAGTATCAGGGACAGGCTCACACAGTTCTGGGTGTATATGTAATGTAGGGTGACCTGACTGCAGAGTATCAGGGACTGGCTCACACAGTCCTGGGTGTATATGTAATGTAGGGTGACCTGACTGCAGAGTATCAGGGACAGGCTCACACAGTCCTGGGTGTATATGTAATGTAGAGTACCCTGACTGCAGAGTATCAGGGACAGGATCACACAGTCCTGGGTGTATNNTAATAAAGTCATGTCAGGGGGTGACCTGACTGCAGAGTAATCAGGGACAGGATCACACAGTCTGGGTGGATAAGTAATGTAGGGTGACCTGACTGAAGGGGCCCCGGTCCCAGGTCGTTCCGGCCGTTGCGGGGAGAAGGAGGAAAAGGATCGAGTAAACAAAAGTACAGGTGGCGTGCCAGTAGGGCTGACTGCAGAGTATCAGGGACAGGCTCACACAGTCCTGGGTGTATATGTAATGTAGAGTACCCTGACTGCAGAGTATCAGGGACAGGATCACACAGTCCTGGGTGTATAAGTAATGTAGGGTGACCTGACTGCAGAGTATCAGGGACAGGATCACACAGTCCTGGGTGTATAAGTAATGTAGGGTGACCTGACTGCAGGGTAGCAGGGACAGGATCACACAGTCCTGGGTGTATATATAATGTAGGGTGAAAATTACCATTTTTAACACTAAAAATATTTGGATAAGGGCAGGACATGCTCAGGGTGTAAGACACTGATGATATTATGAGTGGGGCTCACGTAGGATTCTTGGTGGTATTGCTGCTTTAACAAAAGGAAGATCATATGATTTTTCCCTGAATAATGGTACCTCACCCCTCTATTATTACATGTTATAACTACAATAAATGTCATATATTCAACCCTACGGATGTTACAAACTGGGGAATTTTTTTGTAGGTTACTCTCCTGTTTCCCCCATGGCGGTGGGCACTGTAGGGTTAAGACCAACCTTATCTTGAGTGGCAACACAAGAACAAGGGGGAGCAAGGGGTTAAAAAGCGGTCAGAGGTCTAGAATAGAACTCGCACATCCAACCCTCCAACATGAAGGAGGCTGGGAACAACAAGGGAGGAGGGGGGGAGATATATAAATATATAATCCCCAATACTCACACGGCCAAGTGCAAGTACAGACAACACGAGAGGTGTCTGTGATAATCCAACCCTCCGGCAGCGATCTGAACAGCAAGGAACAGTGGTTGCTGGCAGTCAATTTTCTATCAGGTTAACGCCTCACTGCGCCATGCTTCCCATTGGCTCCCGCGTGGTGTGGCGCAGAGATAATGAAGCAAGTGTATTAAATTAAAATCAACACATTTATTGGTGTAGATAAACAAAACAGTCACCTATACAAAACTCCCAGGTCAGCGCCCGTAGTGAGATCGTGAGCCCTGCAACGAAAATGCTTGCCACCGCCGCGTCCGGAAAGCAGGGAAGTGTGGTAATTTCGTGCGGCTGCTCGCAACCTCTACGGAAGCCTGCACGGGTCAAAAACGGCCAACTAGGAAGAGCTACGCGTTTCGCCGAGGCAGCGGCTTCATCAGGCTCAAAGATATCCAGTGGAGGGGCCGTACACATTGTATAGACCCCAATACTAATTGCAAAACTGCTCGCACCTATCTCAAAGTGGGAGGAGGAAAGGCTGATCACGCCTCCATCACGTCTCCTGGCATTAGCACACATGCTAATATCACTGGCACACCTTGTGTGGCAGGTGTGGTGCAGCAGACAGCTATGTGTATAAAACACACTGACACAAGATTCTCTATTAACCCTGGGAAATTCGAAATAACTCCTATAGATTGAGGGTCAGGGAAATGGGTCTCTGGGACTTTAGTAATGACTGAATAACATCCCTGTGTGTTAGGACTAAGGCATTAGTCTCTCGCATGTGAAACTTGGACATACCATAGCTTAAAACATACAATATGATCTGATCTACACAATTTTAGACAAAATAGAAATAAGTATGCATATACATATGAAATACAATAGGGATAAGCCCGTGAATGCTAAAATGGGCAAAACTGGCTAAAAATACAATGATATTGAAATACATGATATTACAAAGCTTTATACATAACAGTCTAAAATAATACGAACAAATACATCAATTAAAAAACAGCACAAAAGATCATAGGACTAAAAATAGCAAAAAGGACATTTGGGCGGAAAAGCCCAAGGTGACCCAATAGGTCAGACAACTAGTCATAAAACCTACAGGGAAAAAAGAAAAAAGTGTTAAATGAAGAAAAGCAATAAAAAAATGCAAAGTCCCAGAGACCCATTTCCCTGACCCTCAATATATAGGAGTTATTTCGAATTTCCCAGGGTTAATAGAGAATCCTGTGTCAGTGTGTTTTATACACATAGCTGCACCACACCTGCCACACAAGGTGTGCCAGTGATATTAGCATGTGTGCTAATGCCAGGAGACGTGATGGAGGCGTGATCCGCCCATCCTCCTCCCACTTTGAGATAGGTGCGAGCAGTTTTGCAATTAGTATTGGGGTCTATACAATGTGTACGGACCCTCCACTGGATATCTTTGAGCCTGATGAAGCCGCTGCCTCGGCGAAACGCGTAGCTCTTCCTAGTTGGCCGTTTTTGACCCGTGCAGGCTTCCGTAGAGGTTGCGAGCAACCGCACGAAATCACCACACTTCCCTGCTTTCCGGACGCGGTGGCGGCGGCAAGCATTTTCGTTGCAGGGCTCACGATCTCACTACGGGTGCTGACCTGGGAGTTTTGTATAGGTGACTGTTTTGTTTATCTACACCAATAAATGTGTTGATTTTAATTTAATGCACTTGCTCCATTATCTCTGCGCCACACCACGCGGGAGCCAATGGGAAGCGTGGCGCAGTGAGGCGTTAACCTGATAGAAAATTGACTGCCAGCAACCACTGTTCCTTGCTGTTCAGATCGCTGCAGGAGGGTTGGATTACCACAGACACCTCTCGTGTTGTCTGTACTTGCACTTGGCCGTGTGAGTATTGGGGATTATATATTTATATATCTCCCCCCCCCCCTTGTTGTTCCCAGCCTCCTTCACGTTGGAGGGTTGGATGTGCGAGTTCTATTCTAGACCTCTGACTGCTTTTTAACCCCTTGCTCCCCCTTGTTCTTGTTTTGTCTCTTATGTCAAGGGTCTTGGATAGTCCCTCTTGGGGTTGAAGCAGAAGGGATTCTCATCCATATTGTATTGTATGTCTTTATTTATATAGCGCCATTAATGTACATAGGGGTACCTACCACCGATTGTTGGTAATATCTATTGTTATCATTTTATGGGACACGTTGCTGGATCTGATTTTACAGTTAGCGCCTAGGTTTTATTCTGCCTCGCTTTGTTTCTTTATCTTGAGTGGGACAGGAAGTTGAATTTTGCAGGTAGTTGTTAAATGCCCTGTTTTGTCTATAAATTAGAGCGGAACTCGGCATTCCAGTCTTTGCGCACGAAAAGAAACGTTTATTTGGAAGATCAATGCTCACATACAAAAAAATAGCACAAAAAAAATGGCGGTGACGTTCCAAATAAGTTATGGTATTCTTAAAGATGGCTACATATTTGTCTTCATCGTTCGACTGGATCTTGGTACCGGGATGTTAAATCCTGATCCTCACCTCTCCAGGTCTTAACACATCTCTCCACTGAACCTGCTAAACCTGCTGGATATTTATCCAGACAAATTACCCAGTCAGCCATCTTGACTTTAGGCATTATGTCCTAACATGGTATTTACATGTGGTGTTGTATGAACACATAAGGAACTCAAGCTTATTATGAGAAATGATTTCCTCAGCTATACCAACGGCTGCCAATTATAACTCACCTGTCACTTGTGGAGATTCTTCCCCAAGCAACTTAAACCCATCGTATAACCTTCCCTTCTATGCTGGTGTTTTACAATTGGTTAACCACATCGCTTCTACTTCAAATACGTCACCTGGAACTAAATCTGGGAACATTTGACATGATAAATTCTAAGAAGACACGCAGAACTCATTCCTTTACTTTGCAAAATATCCTCTAAATAATTGTCCTGTGATCATCATGCATATGCCTGAATTTTAGAGGGAAAGACAATTTTTTAGAGTAGTGCTATAACAGGCTCCTCCTACCTGCAGGTAGTACTATAACAGGCTCCT
>WSYH01009897.1:0-24632 GCA_036426205.1 Ascaphus truei | reverse complement strand
TTACCCGATCCCTCGTTTTGTTCTACCTGTTCCTCCCCCTGTCCGCTGTCTTGTCATTCCCCGCTTTTGTTTCTACCTTGTCCTCCCCCCCTTTCCTTGCCTTTTCATGCCTGCGTTTGTAATCCCTGGGAATGACCCATGTCATGGCGTGTCATTACGGCGTTGTGTATACCTGGGAATACCCATGTCATGGCGTGCCATTACCACGGCGTGTTGTATACCTGGGAATACCCATGTCATGGCGTTGTTCATTACCGCGTGTTGACTCCGTTTTTGATGAATGCATCGAGTGAGAAAATGTCATTTTAGTGTTCTTGTTTTTAAACACCTGCAAATTGACACCGTACTGTACTGTACACATTACAATTCATTCATTTTCTGCCAACGGAAACGCGAAGAATTGCACCCCAAACATCGGAATCCATGAAATTCAAACAAAGCAACCGCGGTGATTGGCCGCGTGGGATACAGCAGCGCACCACGAAAACGGCTCCGTGATATGTTCGAATAACGGCCGCTGCATCTGTACATCCAAAACGCACACTTACCTTGGGTGGCGCTCAGGTGTCTGGTACCCCAGCTCTCCCCGAGCTTCTGCGGGCCTCCTGTCGACTTCCTCTCTCCCACGCGGTTGTGGCATCCCTCACTGTCCCGCGCAGGCCTCTATCTCATGCCGGTGCGAACGCCGACGTCTGAGAGAGGCCCTGCGCACAGTGAGGGAGGCCCACAGCTGGGCAGAGCCGGGGCCCAGCTGCCGGTTCTCTCATTGCCGCTGGGCTCGGCTCTCCCCAGCTGTGGGCCTGCCTGCCCCACCGCACCTCTCTGCCTCTGACCCCGGTGCTTTGTGGGGCTCTCTCAAGAGCCGTTGCGTGACAGAAGTTGTTCCCGTAGTGTTGTATTGACTATTAGTAAATGTTTTTCTCCAAGTTATTTATAGGGGCTTATTCTGTAAGCTGCAAGGTCTCCAAAATGGCGATCTCGCACGAAAAGCCCCAATAACTCCAAGGGGCTTTACCGTGCATGCGATCACGCAGTTTACAGAATAAAGAGATAACGGATGTTAAAAGAAAAATTAATTAAATATGTATATTTTTAAGAGGACCTTGAGTTTCATATTTTTTCCCCGGAGACCAATTTTTTATTAAGAAATCCTCCTACACACAGTGAAACTTTTAAAGCATAAACTGGATTTGTGATTCCTTGCATGTAGTGTTGCTTGCAGGTAGGATGTTGTGCTGTAATTATGACTGACACCAGCAGATGGCGCAGGTACATTACATTCAAATAAAGTGCAGTGTGTAGCGAGAAACACTCCCCGTGCACACTTGGGTTCCGGCATGTATTATGCTAATAGGCTGACTAAGGAACCTAATTATTGTGCGTTGAAGTTGTCTTCCCCCTAAATCTGGAAATTTAAACTTCGTTCAAATGAATCGATCTGAAATCTTCCCAGCAACATATATAACTTAGATTGTAAGCTCTCCGGGCAGAGATTTCCTTTCCTACTGTCTGATTTTGTTGTTTGTGCACTTACTGTATTATAATTTCCTGCACCATCTTTGTAAAGTGCTGAGTACATTGTGGGCGCTATATAAATAAAGATTTATATATATAGACCAACGAATACGGTACAACACGACATCAAGGGACAGCACGCCGTAAGTAATCATACATTTTCTATATTTGAATAAGACACCAAAAAACCGACGTTTCGGTCCCCCAGTGGGGACCGAAACGTCGTTTTTTGTGTCTTCTATCAAATATAGAAAATGTATAATTTACTTACCGGCGTGCTGTCCCTTGATGTCGTGTTGCAACCGGATCGTATGGTCTTTATTGCTTTATGGGATAAGCTATGCACCAAAACTTATTTACTTGCAAATGGTGTGCCGGCTGTGCACTGGATTATATACATATATATATATATATGTGTAACCCATGTTCCCCCCCCCCCCCTGGTCGCAGACCTGGGTGAGGCAAGATCCCCCCCTCACCCCCTGAGCAGGGTGAGGGGCATTGGTCCACCGCCTATAGTTTTATCAGCTCTAAACAGGCTGGTCTTCTGCCTCTCCTCCAAGCACAGGTGTCACTCTAAACATGACCTCTCAGGTCAGACACTCCAGCACTCTTTGCTCCCAGGACAGAACTGCTTGTCACTTACAGAACAGGCAGGACTAAGTTTAGTCAGCCCCACCCTCATGATGTCAGCAGGCCCTCCCCTGTGTCTCATGCCTGCCACACAGAGTCGGGGCCTACCTCCACCAATCCACTGCAGGGCTTAAGCGGGGGAAACCCATGATACTACTGGCGGCCTGCCCTTAGCAGGACTTAGATAGCAAGAGAAGGGGAGTAAACCCCGGAACTGATGCTGCAAAAGTGTACTCTTTGAAAATCTCACTTAGAGACGAAACGCGTCAGAGTACCTTTTCTGTGATTGCAGCATGTATTATTAAAAGCTGATTTTATTTTACTTCATCCCTGGCTGAACTCCTATTGCTGTGACCGCTACTGTTCTATTTTGACTTAGCAGACTTAGACCAGTAGAGAAAGACATATAGCCCCCATTTTCTTACCTGGGCTATACTCTCTCTCAGGTGGAATCCAATGGTCCCCACTTGGACCTAACTTAGCAGCACCATCCTGCAGATTGAACTCTGGGAAACAAACACATTGCAGGTTAGGATTTGCATAAACCATCCACCAGATGGCGTAACAACAGCACACGGTTACTCCAACAGGGAGAACCAACTAGTAATAATGTCTTGAGTTAGGCTTGCATACCTCCCGCCCATTATGATCAGTTACAGTGATGTAGTATGGCTGTACCGACCCAGACTCTGGCTGATATACCACACTGTGCATGTATATGCACCTCCCCACACTCCAGGCCCGGACTACATCACTGATCTTATCCTCGTTGTGGTAGCCTGCCTTCCCGAACCTCGTTCGCAAGTACTCCTGCCGGCCTCTCTGACCAGCTATCTCGGTGCTCCTCTATCTTCACTCATTATGGGTTCAGGCACATAAGGAAATCATACCAGTGGGATTGCCTATACCTAGCCACTATGGCCCTGTCTGCTCGGCTCAACTTGTGAGTTTCCGGTTACCCCCTGCTTGGCAGTACCCAAAACTCTGGTTCCGCTGGGGCAATATCGTCGTACAAAATACTAGGCCCCTTAGTAAGTGTTCTTCTTCTCTATCTCCTGGTATCTGTGCCTAACTCAGATCCGCCACCTTCCTTGGAGAAAAGGCACCTACCGCCCACCAATGGTCGACTATGGTTGTTCCTGATTAACAGAAACCTGGTACGGTCCATCCCTTTGGTAGCCTGTGACAAGGGTGCCCACCACTTGGCCGGTGCTCGTACTCTGACACTGCACTGGAAGTCCTGTCTCTGACTCGCTTGGGATGATACACCGGACTGACCGCCTCAGTGAGCGAGCCTCTGCGCCTACCTCTGGTATTGGTGTGATGGTGGGGTTCATTTTGTGGACCACTTTGCTTACAGGCCCTGCCTCCGCAGTACTCTGGGACCCTCGGGCCCTCCCTCTAGACACAGGGGAAAATGATATAGGGTGGCACACGTATCACATTGGCATATGGTACTTCCCCATCAGATCCCTCGTCACTCAATTCCCAATCCCTCCAATCTTTGGAATATTTGGGGTTCTTGCTTAGCTTATCCCCGCTAGGTCCCGGTGTCATGACTCGTGACGGGCAGTGGCCGGGCAAGGCGCTAGGGTTGGGACTGGTGGCATCTGCAATGTCCGTATCAATGTCCAGCAAACGGTTAATGCCACGACCGATGGGCACTTTCCCACTTGCCCTCTCTGGCGTGCTTCGTGCTCCTCGGTGAACGCCGTGGCAGTCAAGGGTGGCAAGTGCAAGCCGCCATGGCGGCTCCTCGGCCGCAAAGATGGCCCCGGGCCTCCGTGCCAGCCGGAATGTGTTCCTCGTTGCCGCCGCGGAATCTCCATCCTCTCCGTGGTCATGCACCAGAAGTGCGTCGAGACCGGAAGGGGCGGTTGGGGTGGATCATCCGGTCCCGCGGGCAGGTAGGCCGCAAGCCTTTCTCTCTCTCCCTTTGCAGGTTCCGTCTTCGCCTGGCGGGTAAGGGGGTGGTAGTCTCCTTATCGCTCCGCTGCCCGTTGATGACCTCTGGTTCCTCTGGAGCCGTCTCGGATCCCGTCTCCGCCGCACTGGGAGTCACCACGGCCGTGGACTGCTACGCCTCAGGCCGCACCAGCGCTGCCGTCGGTGGGTGTCCGAACTCGTCTGCTCACTCTCTCCGGTAAGTGGACCACCATCTTTATTACAGCTGGGTGGTTCGCCGGTAGGCCGCATCGCCACCGATGAAACGCCATCTTCTTCCTCGAAGACGACTTGATCGGATCCTCCGCTAGGGAGTCACCTGGGTCTTTTGCGGCCCCGCCAGTGGGTAGTGGTACGAAACGGGCCCGCTCCGGTACCTCCACTGCGGTCGCGCTTCTTCTCTCCCCGGAACAATCGCTCGCTCTGTAGTTGGCTGGGCCTTGTTCCCACCTCATCGGTGATGCAGGGAACTAGGGCCGCCTCGTCCGCTGTCTCCGCCACCTCCGGTTCCGCTGTTCTCCCCCCTCCCCGTCCGTTAGGGTTCCCGAAGAGGCACCCAGAGGGGTCTTTATCATGGGCCATGGTTCGTTAGGCCATAGGTAGTACGTGCCACATTGAGGGGATCGTGCTTTGGTGCTTGGTACCGGTTCTTGGGTGTCCTGCAGTGTAATGCACAGGCACCGGAGGTACTCTCGGCCTCAATCTCCACCACCAGAAGCCTCCTGGGAGCTGGAATGATTGTCATGCTTAGCTCTGACATTATTTGCTCAGGGTGGAACAGTTCAATGTTTCAGCTCCTTGCTCTTCGAATGCCAGACAGAAGTGAAGTCCTCGCTCTCACTTCCTGTCCCTCCCTTCTCTGGGGAGGACCTTCTGATTGGCTCTCCTTGTGCCCCCTCCCTCCTTTGGAAACAAGAGGGGGCAATCCTTCGCTCAGTGTGACGTGGCCTTGTCTGTCGCCAGTCACAGCACTGGTGGGTGGGCTTTCGGCTTTTGCGCCGCTCCTTTTGCAGGGGATCTGGGTTATAGCGCCAAACCCCTGCACATCTCCCGCCACATTTCTCTAACAGTCTCTTTGCACGATTCACGTGCGCGATCCAGATTGGCGGGAGTCGCCATTTTGGGACGGCTGCTAGCTGCTGGGCCGTGGATGGCGCTGCAGTCGCCATTTTTAACTCTTTCTTGCTCCGCGGAGCATATGTAGTACGGCCGCCATCTTTGATGAGCCCTCCAAATGTAATATGTGCACTATTCTCATGTCTAGTGCATAACTCGTTCCTAGACACTGACTGCTCTCAAACTGCTCAGTGAATGCTCTCTGCATGCTCTCTCTGACTGCTTTACCCACTGATATGATGTGGCATACCCCAGGCTAGGCAGAACTCTTTCTCTGTGCACCGCACTCGCTGACGGTTCCTGCAAGTACTCTGTGGTGTGTTTTTATGGGTACTGGCTAGTGTACCGGGCATCTCCCTAAGGTATGGGCGTCTCCTACTTTTGGCCACTCAATGCGGGCCCTGGGCCATGGTCCCTGGACAAGTTAACGCTAACCCCCCCCAGTTGCCTCACACTATCTGCCTCAAGGGAATAGGACAGCTATAGCCTCACACCCATCTTACATACACACCCTCTTAGGGCACCCAGGGCTACTGTGCGAGAGTCCACCCGCTCCCCTGACTACCCCTGGTTTGCATACATGCCCTACTCTCTCCAGTACTTGCATGGAAGGTTGCACTTTACTCTTCAGCTCTGCTTCACTGAAAGCCTGTCCTGTTCTGGCTCTCAGCAGCGCCTCCAAATGTAACCCATGCCCCCCCCCCCCGGTCGCAGACTGTAGTGAGGGCTAGTTACATGTATGTGGGTGGTGTGCGTCCTGTGAGGAACAGGAGGCCTATTCTCCCGCGGTTGTATAGGGGATAACAGAGCAGGCTTCTGAGGTATATGCCTTCATCTTCTAGCAGCGTAACGGTGGTGCAGCGCTCCATCTCTGGCGAGCCTTAAGGAATAAGGTGAAATCCTCCCAGAGAAGCCCTGGTCTCAGGCGAGAGATTTCAGTCTCACACCAGTCTTTGATAAAGCGCAATGTCTCTTTATTCTGTACAGCAGATCAGTAGCAGCACATATCAGCAGTTATGCAGTGTACGGTCCTTGTCCTCCTCCCTTCTCCTCCAGGCTTGTACCCCTGCAGATGGGCTGTATGGGGCTTCAATACCCCCCCGCCACCCACCCCAAGGGTATACCCTCTGGGTGAGGCAGATCTCCCCCTCACCCCCTGAGCAGGGTGAGGGCATTGGTCACCCCTATAGTTTTATCAGCTCTAAACAGGCTGGTCTCTGCTCCTCTCCTCCAAGCACAGGTGTCACTCTAAACATGACCCTCCGGTCAACACTCCAGCACTCCTCTGCTCCAGGACGAACTGCTTGTCACTTACAGGAACAGGCAGGACTAAGTTTAGTCACCCCACCCCTCATGATGTCAGCAGGCCCTCCCTGTGTCTCATGCCTGCCACAGAGTCATGGGCCTACCTCCACCAATCAGGCAGGGCTTGAAGCGGGGGAAACCCCATGATAACTACTGCGGCCCGCCCTTAGCAGGACTTACACCAGTAGGAGAAGACATATAGCCCCCATTCTTACCCGGGCTACATTACATACATATATATATTATTACAGACGCACTGCCGTGCTAATAGTTGTTTCGTGTGCTACTATACTGTATGTACTCTGATATCTGTTAGTCTATATATATATATATATATATATATTATATATATATATATATATATTATATATTTATATATATGACTAACAGATATCAGAGTACATACAGTAAGTAGCACACCAAACACCTTTAGCACGGCAGTGGTCTGTAATAAAGTTTGAGAACGGGAGACTAGAACAATTAGCTGGCTTCCCTTAGACACAGCAGCCGTGCGGAGGCGCGCGGGAGGCTGAGGGAAAGCGAGTGTTTTCCCTGGCCTTCATACGCGCATCGTCAGGGGCGTGTTTTTGGGTGGGCCACTGACGTCACGGAGCGGTTCGCCCTCTATTGGCTGTATAGACGCGATCACTGCCTTTAGGCAGTCTGATCGCTTCAGCGTGCGGACGCGTCAGCGCGGTCTGCCCGTCTATGGACACAGCCTTACACAGGATTGCAAGCACCCGATAAAATGAAAAAGTTAAAATAAACAAGTTTATTTTGGACGGAGCAACAGAGCCAATACAAACACAGCTTTAGGGTTACACTCACCAAAACCAGGCTTTACCGGGGAATCCTAACTCGCAAGGTGCTGGGCGCCACTGCGGTAGGCTTACCCGAATGTCCTCCACACACTGAGAGTCTCTGGTTACACACGGTACTGTAGGGATGCTAGTTGCATCCTAGCAAGTTTTAAAGTCCCATTCGTCTATACAACCGACCTCGATTTTGTATTTGCGTGTAACAGCGCAAACCTCGAGTGACACCAACTAACTGAATCTCTCAACACTGAGGTCCCCAGGGCTTACATAGTATCCCCATCTCTCATCTAAAACAATGGAAGATGGATGCCGACCCAATCAGAGCACGGATGCTATGTGCCGGCCATCACAGAGCGGGGCTCACCAGTTTTGGGCCAATTGAGCCGGGACAGGTATCTTTGTGGCTATGGGGGGGCCTCTCACCTTGGGACCCGGCTCTCCCCACTGCAGGCCCTTCCTCACCTGTTCTACGCCGAGCTGCTGGCGGGCGCCCGGACTCTCTGATGTCGACATGCGCCGGAACAAGCTGGGCTCAATTTTCAGTGGCCAACCAGCCAGGTCCACCACAGCCACTGGTCTCGGCCTGATCATCACCACAGGTAGATAAATGTATTTAGCTGGTGTTTTTTTTGTTTTGTTGGAATATATATAATATATATATATTTTACATTTGTGGGGTTATATGCATTTGGGGTGGGTTTATATGTATTTGGGGAGTGGGGCCTTATTTTATATGTATTTGGGGTGGGTTTTTATTGTGTTTTTTTGGAGGGTTGGGTTTATATGTATTTGGGGGTGAGGCTTTTATATGTATTTGTGGGTGTTTTTTTTAATATGTATTTTGGGGTTGGTGGGAGTTCTTTATTATGTTTTTTTGTGGGGGAATTGTCTGTCTGGGGAGGGGAGGAGTGTGAGGAGGGGGGATTTAGTGAGTGTGGGATAATTGATGGATGGGGGGGAGAGAGTTACAGGAGAGTGAGGTAAAAGCGGGTAGAGTGAAGACGGAGGGGAGAGAAATACACTGCAGGGGAAGGGATTTAGTGAGATTGGGTTAATTGATGGATCCGGGGAAATTGAGAAGAGCGTTTGAGTGAGGAGAAGAGGGAGTAAGAGTGAGACGGAGGGGAGAGAAATACATGAAGAGGGGGGAATAGAGGGGGCTCGTGAGGTGTGAAATGGGAGGGGCTCGCAAGACAGCCATTTGTGGGGGGGGGGGCGCCCAGTCGGAACTAGTCCTGGGTCCCGGGAAATCTGCGGTCCCCCCCTGCATTAGGAACCGTGCCGACAGGGCTAGATCCAGAACACAGTGGTAAGGATCGGGACCACGCGCCCTACGCGGGTCCCCGTCACCCCGGCTCTCAGCACTAAACCGCAAGTTCCAGCCCCCTCCCTGCTGGCTCCTTACCCGCTCCTGTTCTCTCCGCGCGGCGAATGGCCACCTCCGCCCACACCCTTCCGTGGCGTACGCATGGAGTATTACGGGCGCGCCGCGCACCCATTCTCTCTGCAAACCTCCTGCCAGTCTTGGCTCCACCTCCCATCAGCTGGACTATTCCCCCCTGACACCCCCGCTCCACTCTTGCTCCCATTGGTTCTCCACATATATAGTTCCTTCTCCGCCCTCCCTCCTCCTCACTCTGCATAGTTTTCTTGTGCTCTTGTAGTAGCGGAGGTCTATGCCTGGCTCTCTGTGTTTTGCACTCTCGCTCCAGTCCCTGCCCTCGTTTGATACCCTTGGATTTAATCTCGGCTCTCGTTGGACTTCGTGTACCTCGCTACTCCCTGACTCGGCTTTGGACCCTCTCTACACTGCTCTACTGCTACTTACTGCCCTTGACCTACAGTACGGCTTTCGGATCTATAAATTCGGACCTCTGGGCGCCCCGGCCGCGGCAAGTATCTGGCTACCCTTTCTCACCAGACCCGCAAACGCATCTTACCACACTCCTGGGCATGCCCTCACTGCTGTGGGTGCGTGTTATAATACCCTTAACCCACCTCCGTACTGGGGACTGGCCAGGTCTGCGGGCAGTCGCGTTACAAACGTTCCTAGGGCCAGCCGATACTCCCCTGGAGTAGCGCCTCAGAGGGTTTGAGATGAAACAATCGCTCTGCTGTTGAACATGTTCCCCCATATCTGATAAACTCCATCCTGCCCCAATCCTCCAGGCCCAAGCTCTTACATCCAGCCCATCATCACCTTTCACATGGGAATATAAACTGTTCCCGTGACAACATAACATGACCGTCCAGCATTTTAGCCTCCATAATGGTCTTCTTAGCCTTACAGTATCTTTGATAGGTAGTGAGTCAACCCGCCGGGTGTATAACCTTTTAATGTACTTGCCAGGTTGCACTCCCCACCGTCACACCTCCCCTTAAGATGATACTTGTGGGAGAAGCAAAACGCCGATGTGTTTGTTGTTCCGCAAGAGGATACAGCCCTGCTCCTTTTCTGGCTGGGGTCGTTCTTGGGTATACCCCATCAGCGTTGCCATGCTCACTGCCCTTTTTGTGCTGTATAATAACGTCATTTTCCATGCAGGCACGGTCTCAGCATAATTGCCCTCCCGTTTTCTCCAACACCACGAGGCAACCAGCTCAGGGGGTTTGGGTGCATGTGACCACCGTAATGATGCCCATAAAACATAGATGGCTTGCCCGCTTACTTTAGAGCCCCCACATCGCCAGACACTCCTTCCCGATCGGGGTGTAGACACCTCCGTAGCTAACCATTGTGCTCCAGTAGACTACTGGATGATTTCTAACCCACTAGCCTCCCACCTTGCCTGAGCACAGCAGTTGCCATAGGTGGAGGCCCAGTTTGTTACAATGGAGCCCAGCTTAGTGTGTCAGGGCCGGACAGAATCGGAGCACGCACTAGCACGACTGTCGACATACAGTTATTGCACTGTCGTGCCAGATCGAAAGGCCGTAGATTTTCCCGGCTTGCTAGTGGCCCCCCTCGCGTGCCACGGCGTGCACCGACGCGCGGTCCACGTCGTCATCGGAGCTGGCCGCACCCCTGCACGTCACGCGTTCCAGGGCTCCCCGAGGGCCCTGTGTCCCCGCGATGTGGGGGACGGTGCAAGGGGGTTTCCGGGACCCGGCGGACCCGGCAGCGGAGGGAGAGCGCCCCCGATCGGTAGGCGCTCTTCCCTGCTTCGGCGCGCGCCCGTCACCCTCTGGCGCGCGTGACAGCTACTGCTGCTGCCGAGAACGCACATGGCTCCAGAATAAACTTAGCGGTGCAGCAGTAGGGCGTCTTTTGAGGGCCTAAAATGCGGTCTCACCTTGGGGCCCAGATACTATGTGCGGGGGATACTTTTCACGGGTCAGGTCGGTCAGTGTTTGGCCAAGCCTGTAGAGAGAACAAACGTCCTATATATCCTGTGCTGTCTAAAGGAAGGCTAACACCATCTTCTGGACTGGGTACCGACCACTCCACTGATGGCTTCCACTTATCTGGCCCAGGTTTTTGATCTACCACCGGTAATGACACGCCATGACATGGGTATTCCCAGGTATACAACACGCGGTAATGACACGCCATGACATGGGTATTCCCAGGTATACAACACGCGGTAATGACACGCCATGACATGGGTATTCCCAGGTATACAACACGCGGTAATGACACGCCATGACATGGGTATTCCGAGGTATACAACGCGTGATTTGTTCAAATAACGGCCGCTGCATCTGTTTTTGGGGGGTGGTGTGCGTTTGTATGTATTTGGGGGGTGGGTTTGTATGTTTTTGGGGGGTGGGTTTGTATCTATTTAGGGGGTGGTTTGTTTTGTATTTATTTGGGGGGGTTGTGTGTATTTGGGGGGGTGGTCTTTTTTGTATGAATTTGGGGAGTGTTTTCTTTGTATGTATCTGGGGGTGGGGGTGTTGTATGTATTTGGGGGTCGTGGGGGTTGTATGCATTTTGGGGGAGGGTGGTAATTATTGTGGAGGGATTGTCTGTGGCTTTATTTTTGTTAACTAAATCATGACACGGTGTAATATGTGTAATATGTCATGTGTTGTTGTTCATCTGAGGTTGTATTTACCTAATTTTAAGACCTGCTAAGGAACAGATGATGGTTATTATGTCCTGATATGTAAAGAATTCAGATGCTGTACTTTCTTTTTCACACCACTGTTTATGGCATTCCTAATGTACAGTACAGTACTTAATGAGCACTTTGACTCTCTCTGCTAAATGTATGCGCTCTCTCCTCGCAGCACCCTGGCTGCTTGTTTCCTCCATCATGTTGCGGCAGAGCGCGTTTCTGCTATGTCCATGCGGAAGGGCGGCCCTTAACAGTAACACTTTATTATCATTATTACTTACAAACAAAATGTTTCCTTGATTGTGCAAGACGTCAAAATCCCACACAGTGAATGGCTCGAATCTAAGACCTCATTATAATAATTTAAGTACAGTTTGTGACTGCGACACTATACTCGAAATCTGGGCCTTCTTTCTGAAAAAGTGTTGACACTAATAGGCTCATTAGTTTGCTCCTGTTTAGTAAATCTGAGCCTTAGGCTTCGATTATACTTGCTCCGGCTGTGCGTGAGCGTGCGACATCGTGACGTCGCCCGCGCGAAACCGGCACTGCAGGCTGGGGGCATCGGGAGGCGACAGGGAGGCGTGGCAATGACGTCACGTGAGCGGTTCGTCCCCATTGGCTGAACTGCTCACGTGACGCGGTTGCAATATCTGCACACTGCAATATCAATTTCAGATGCCTGCTCAAAATGTACGCGCTTGGACGCGTCTTTCACGCGTGCGGCCGATTCAGTTGTTTTGGTGGAACGCGTGCCGTAATTATAATCACGGCCTTAGGGAATTATTAATTAAGCTGCGATAGTGCCGATCAGTGCCGTTTTTCATGCCCACATCTGGACTACCGCAGATTCACCCCTTTAATGTACAAAGCCTAATTCACAAAATCTACACACAATACCACAAAATAGACAATATATGCTGGTTTTATTAAATGATAGTCACATATATTGCAAGTGCAATGTGCTGCAGACTCCCCTGGCAGGTAAGAGGTTAGAAGTATAGGGGTATATGTCCCACCATAAAGCCCTTATGAATACAAAGGTTATTTTGTTGCACCCGTAATGTTGATGCACCAAACACTGCAGTTTCAAGTACCCCTCATGCAGCTCCTCTCAACTGCATCCAATTGTCGTTGTATTTAGTGCTTCAGTGTCTTTACGCTGGACATGCTGATAAGGCAAAGCGTGTAACACAGCAATCAATCCAATCCAATCCCCTCTGGCAGCCAGATTCCGTACTGTTATTTATCGTAAATGAAATGTTCTTGAGATGGGGAAAGGTCACATGTATTAAGCTATACAAAGCTCTTGTTTACTTATTGATGCTCTTCAAATGGCAAGTTAAATATGGGCTAATTGGGCCTCTTTAAGGCACTTATACGCTATGAAGTCACTGCCCTGTGCTGGGGAAGATTTTAGTCCCATTCATCTGTTGTTCCCTTCTCCAGCATGATGAAGACGGCTTTAGAACATATGGAACAGGGGCTTAGCACCTAGTAGGAGCATCCTGCTCCAGATTACCTTCCCAGACAGAGCAGTGCTTCAAATAGCATAAGTGCCTATGTGAAAACTCAAGCCTGGTATAGCAGCACTAGCCTTGGAGTGGCAGAGCATGGTTTGAATTCCAGTAGCATCGCTTGACCTTGAGCAAGTCTCTTTATCTCCTATGGGTTGAGCCCCCAAAATTAGCCAGTAAGCTTCCAATTCCATGTACAAGGCAGAAAGTACTGTTGACAATTGTGTAGAAATGCTATCCTCTATATTTAAAACTTTCTGAAATGTGAAGGATGATGTATAAACTTTCTGATAAAGTGTAAAAAAATAATAATAAAAAGATAGAAGATAATATAATGCGGTGTTGAATAAAGTGGTACAGTACGATAATATGATCAAGTCCAATTTCGTTTCCAGTATTGCATTATCTCCGTACCGCTCCTCTTCAGACCCTACACAGGGGTCATTTCTCAGACGGGAAACGAGAAGGGAGATGCCGAGCTGGATGCCGAGCTGTAACAGAGGGAGCTCTGTGGTCTTCAGGGTGACCAATGATTATGTCTCAAATAGATCTGTAAACAAAGCCTTCTGATCTTTGTTCCTTATCTTTTGTCCCAAGAGCGCTCCAAGTCGCCCAAACCCGGGGTGGCCAACTCCAGTCCTCGAGGGCCACCAACCAGTCATATTCTAAGGATATCCCTGCTTCAGCACAGGTGCTCACTCAGTGGCTCAGTCATTGACTGTTGGTAGCCCTTGAGGACTGGAGTTGTCTTGTACAAGAAAAAAAACTTATTGCCATTTGAAACAGCCACTTGCAGATACCCGAGCACAAAGTGACGTGAAGGCCGTCCACAACACGCGGCTGGGTTTTAACAGCATCAGCACTTGTTCGCTTATTACTGGGCGCCACCGGCGACTCTGCTCATTTGTGAGGAACATGCACATTGAATACAGCAGTAAACACAGACGTGGCCATGTTCGCCTCCTGCATCAAACATCCCCCTAAAAGCTTGGTGTTAACACACAGTGATGCTGAAAACCCCCACCCTGATGTCAGACCGGTGTGCCAAGACTTCCCTCATTGGAGAGCACCACTGGTGGATGAATAACAGCCTTGGGATATATTTTTGAAACTACAGTGCAACATGTGCAATATAGAGAAAAGAACAACAAGATAATAAACCATCGTTTTCATAGGGAACATCACTGCTGCCCTTGAGATAAATGTGTATCTCCCTACTTGTGTTACAAGCTTTTATCGATACCTGGAGTATATATGTGAACTATGATCATTCACCCAGTAGCCCAAGCATGCTGCCTAGGGGTCATATTCTCCTCTCACATTCAAAACATTTCTAAAACTTGTCGCTTTTTCCTCCGCAATATAACTAAGATACGCCCTTTCCTCTGTTGCTCGACTGCTAAAACTCTGACTCAGGCCCTCATTCTCTCCCGTCTTGATTACTGTAACCTCCTGCTGTCCGGCCTTCCTGCCTCTCACCTGTCTCCCCTACAATCTATCCTAAATGCTGCTGCCAGAATCACTCTACTCTTTCCTAGATCTGTCTCAGCATCTCCCCTCCTGAAATCCCTCTCCTGGCTTCCAATCAAATCCCGCATCTCACACTCCATTCTTCTCCTCACTTTTAAAGCTTTACACTCTTCTGCCCCTCCTTACATCTCAGCCCTAATTTCTCGCTATGCACCATCCCGACTCTTGCGTTCTGCTCAAGGATATCTTCTTTCTACCCCCGTTGTATCTAAAGCCCTCTCCCGCCTTAAACCTTTTTCACTGACTTCTCCACACCTCTGGAATGCCCTTCCCCTCAGTACCTGACTAGCACCCTCTCTATCCACCTTTAAGACCCACCTTAAGACACACTTGCTTAAAGAAGCATATGAATAGCACTGTGGATATTCTGAACACGATACATAAAGCTTGGCCCCCTGCAGACGCACTTACCAGAACTCCCTCCTACTGTCTCTGTACGTTCTCCCTACCTACCAATTAGACTGTAAGCTCCTTGGGGCAGGGACTCCTCTTCCTTAATGTTACGTTTATGTCTAAAGCACTTATTCCCATGATCAGTTATTTATATTATCTGTTATTTATTTGATTACCACATGTATTACTACTGTGAAGCGCTATGTACATTAATGGCGCTATATAAATAAAGACATACAATACAATACAACTGCTACTAGATACAGTAGCTTTACTATTTCCAGGGAAAACTCAATTTGGGGGAATATTTTTTAATCCAAGCCTCTGATACAGTCAGTAATTTTAGTACATTGCCCTTTTGTATGTCTATAGTACTATTATACTAATGAGTCAAGGTGAGAAAGGAAAGCGTTTCCACCAAACTGAAGGAAGACGTGTTGTAGAAATAAATGTTCACATTGAGGATACGCTCACATTGCTTACTGAAAACTGTTTATTTAGTGTTGATACAATATTACAGATTCAATTATGTTACTACTTGGATAATAAGAACTGTAAACAAGAGCACCAATACACGTCCAATATGACAGGGTCAATTAGTTCAATATTTTGGGTAAAACATATCAAGCCTGCAAGTAGACCTTTTCAGCAGGTCCTACACCAGGGGTGTGCAAACACTGGGGCGCGAGATTTTCTGTGGGGGCGCTCTTCAGAAAGCATTTAAATGTCGGGGGGCCGCGCGAGGCTTCTTAAGTTCCCTTACCTGGACTCAGAGGGCTTTGGGCGACGTGATGTCACAGGACCCCCCAGCATCATTTGACGCTTGAGGCAAGGTAAGGGGGCGCGAGCAGTGGGGGAGAGCAGGCAGGGAGGGGGGGGCGCAGGTCAAAAAGTTTGCGCACCCCTGTCCTACACTACCAATGGTATACTGTGTCCTTTGTATTTCCTCCACTGCAAAGAGAAAAGAGGTAACAAAACAATGATAGTCACTCGCATGGGATGAGTGACATGTATGCAGCGCTTAAGGGGTTAACATTTAGGAGCACTATATGTGCTATGCGTGCATTTAAAACGAGTTTAAAAAAAAAAAAAAAAACATTAGTGCCCTGATAAATATAGAGGGGGAAAAAAAATCGAGAAAAAAAAATATGCGTCCTGCACTTATGGTTACTCCCTCCTTTCTCCTGGGGGAAGAAAACTCTCAATGTACTGCTTTCCCATGCACTTAAGGAGAAGGCCTGGCACTGGTTCAATTCCTGGTGTTGGTTCCTTGTGACCTTGGGCAAGTTACCTTATCTCCCTGTGCCTCAGGCACCAAAAACATAGATTGTAAGCTCCACGGGACAGGGACCTGTGCCTGCAAAATGTCTCTGTTAAACGCTGCGTACAACTAGCAGCACTATACAAGAACATGCTATTATTATTATTAATGAAAACCAGTTGACATTGTATCAGTGGTTGAGCTTGTGGTCCTTACCTCGGACCTTTCTCAAGACATGTCAAAGTTATATCACCTGGTCCTCCCAGGGGCATCTCATCAAATCCCATGTATAATGTGATTACAGTAATCACTCACTAATTATACTGCTTCCTTGCCATATTCTTTTGAGGTTTTGCACTGAAATATCATATTCCCATTTTCTTTCATGCAACATATATGTGCGTTTCTAAAATCAGTAACAAATAGATAAATTAAGCCAAATATTGCATTTTCGATTGAAAACGACTCTTTAACTATTTAGGTCTTGAGACTCGGATGTAAGCCTTGTTCACATGTTCACATGTCTGAATGAATCCACAGCCTACTACTCATAAAGGAAGCACGTTGATATAGAGACCCACAAATGCAGCGTCGCCAGTCGCAAGATGGCCGCGTCTAGGAAATGACTGTCCTTGATTGGTTCAAGATGCTTATCACCAACCAATCAGAACAGCGCTACCGAACATTTGCCAGCCACAACATGTCGGCTTAGTTTTCGCAGCCCTGGTGCGCCAGCCATACGATTGCCAGCCGCAAGATGGCTTCTTTATGGAGTCTCCTACAGGTTTTTCGTTATTACCCCAACCAGCTGAAAAGGAAGTTACGGGCACGTCGCGGGAGACGTGAGGGCCGCGCTGCGGTGACATCAGACGTGGATGAGCGGTGTGCCCGGAAATAGGCTTGTGATTGCTGTGCTCATCCAAGAGGTTAGTGCCAGCCCTGCTTTATTAACACCTTCAGTGCCAATCCCATAAGTAGGGTGCTTCCACCTAGCAGTCTTACTTATAGATCCTTAACAATCCTGAGTACTACAATCTCTGTGATACCCTATACCAGCACCTAGTTTATTCTATGATCCATCCTCCCTTTTATTTCTGTATCACTCCCCTATTTATTTAAGGAGCCACGCTCCTTTTATTACTCGTATTGTCTTCTCTCTACTCATTGTGCCATTGACAATATATTCCCTCCCTCCCATTTATTTCCAGCTTCATTGTGTACCTCAGGGCTATTTTCTTTTCTCCACTGGCATATTGGTTTTTTTATTTTTAGCATGTTCTTGTATAGCGCTGTTAGTTTTTTTTTTTACAAAGCGCTTTACAGAGACATTTTGCAGGCACAGGTCCCTGCCCCGTGGAGCTTACAATCTATGTTTTTGGTGCCTGATGCACAGGGAGATAAAGTGACTTGCCCAAGGTCACAAGATCCCCTGCTTCAAACTCGGTGCCAGTCAATGTCTTTACTCACTGAGCCACTCCTTCTCCCCTATATATATATCTCACTGTGTCACTTTATTCCATCCCCTATTAATCTAATGTTCCCAAGATTGCACCTGGCCCCAGACTAAAGAGGATACCTTTTAGTTAATAACCATTATGAATTTGCATTTAGATGGAAATATGGATTGAATTCATATGTACCTAGTCACCCTACATCGTCCAATTAAAACCATGACTAGTTCAGACCTTTTAAATCTCCACGCTCCTTGAAATAGTTCAATATTTTAGACGTTAACTGGTTCAGAAGTGTAGATATGTTTCATTTTGTGACTATTTATGCTGTGACAATGAGACCTATGTCCTAAATGCCGAAAATTGAAGTTTTGGAGAAAACTGTGTGCATGTCAAATGCCTTTTTTAAATTGCACTTGTGTGCACTCACATTTCTCCATCCGTGCCAAAAAATGTTCCCCCCCCCCCAATTGTTTTGGTGCACAGAAATGGGGTGCGTTAGACATACATATGCAAATGGTACGTACTAATAAAGAATATGTATGCACGCCACAAAATCAATTAAAAGTGAGTCAAAAACATCCCAAGTTCAATTTGTAAACCCTAACAAGTTTCTTAACTTGTATGCAGAATGAAGTTGCTGTATATCAACCCAAACGCAGCATCGATGTTGAATTGTATAGATTAACAAAATGTATTATTTTCACAGTATGGCTATTATAAATAGTTTGACATCATTAATAACCAACACTCACTAATACAGTACTAGTTGGGACTCCCCACCCCAAAATAATGCACAATCTTGTTTTCATTTAAATTGTGTCCGTCAGGTACTCAACATGACCAATACATCAAATTATTTCAAACAAATGATGGGTCATATGTATAAAGTCTTTTGTTCAAGTTTTACTTTTTTTAACACACAGTTTTACACACACAAAAATAAAATCTTAGTACATGGGCCACATTATGCACTACACAACTTTTGGGGGATTGGAAAGCTCTGTACGCTATAATTGTTATATACAGTATGATGTCCCCTCGTTGCTATTACAACGTACCCCACATCTTATTATTTGATCGACCTTCCTAGTGTTATGTCTAATTTACTCCCACTGCTATTGTATACTTATTTACTACCCAACCCCTCATTTGGAATGATTTCTTCATGACACAGGTATATCGTCTGTCAGCAACTTCCAGTCCATGCCAACTCCCCCACCACTATGCCAGCATCTTTAAATGGAACTATTTTTCATAGTTCCTGTATAACAATTTATGTGATGGGGCGGGCGGGCGGGGGGGGGGGGGGGAAACGACACATTCATTTTTATTATTATTTTTGGTTGTGAAAAAAAAGAAAAGTGGGGTAATTCTGGTTCAAAAATATCCTCCAGAAGGATTAAAGCAAAAATGATGTTGCTTTCAGTGGGATTTCTTTCATTCATATGGTGCAGTTTTTTTGCCCCGGAATTGCACCACTTTTGTCTTGATAAATATGCCCCATCTGATGGCAGATAAGATCCACGTGGCCTGGCCGATTTTATAGGGCGATCCTAAAATTAAGATGAACCTCTAATTTTAGAAGCAGCTGGAAAGAAAGCAGTTTACATGCTGTGAGTCTGCCTTCTCTCTGTGAGTCTGCCTTCTCTCTGTGAGTCTGCCTTCTCTCTGTGAGTCTGCCTTCTCTCTGTGAGTCTGCCTTCTCTCTGTGAGTCTGCCTTCTCTCGTGCGTCTGCTCTCTCTCTGTGTGAGTCTGAGTCTGCCTTCTCTCTGGAGTCGAGTCTGCCTTCTCTCTGTTATTCTGAGTCTGGCCTTCCTCTGTGAGTCTGAGTCTGCCTTCTCTGTGAGTCTGAGTCTGCCTTCTCTCTGTGGGTCTGAGTCTGCCTTCTCTCTGTGAGTCTGAGTCTGCCTGCTTCTCTCTGTGAGTCTGATCTGCCTTCTCTCTGTGAGTCTGAGTCTGCCTTCTCTCTGTGAGTCTGCCTTCTCTCTGTGAGTCTGCCTTCCTCTCTGGATTCTTGCCTCTCTCTGTGAGTCTGCCTTCTCTCTGTGAGTCTGCCTTCTCTCTGTGAGTCTGCCTTCTCTCTGTGAGTCTGCCTTCTCTCTGTGAGTCTGCCTTCTCTCTGTGAGTCTGCCTTCTCTCTGTGAGTCTGCCTTCTCTCTGTGAGTGTGAGTCTGCCTTCTCTCTGTGAGTCTGCCTTCTCTCTGTGTGATGTAGTCTCCTTCTCTCTGTAGTCTGCCTCTCTCTGTGATGTGAGTGTTGATGATCTGCCTTCTCTCTGTGAGTCTGCCTCTCTCTGTGATTCCGTCTGCCTTCTCTCTGTGAGTCTGTCCTTCTCTCTCTGTGAGTCTGTGTCTCTGCCTTCTCTCGTGAGTCGGCCTTCTCTCTGTGAGTCTGCCTTCTCTCTGTGATCTGAGTCCTGCTTCTCTCTGTGAGTCTGAGTCTGCCTTCTCTCTTGTGTTCCTGAGTCGTCTGCCTTCTCTCTGTGAGTCTGAGTCTGCCTCTCTCTGTGAGTCTGAGTCTGCCTTCTCGTCTGAGTCTGAGTCTGCCTTCTCTCTTGTGGTCCTGAGGCCTCTCTCTGTGAGCTGTCTGCCTTCTCTCTGTGATTTGAGTCTGCTTCTCTCTGTGAGTCTGCCTTCTCTCTGTGAGTCTGCTTCTCTCTGTGAGTCTGCCTTCTCCTCTCTGTGATTCTGCCTTCTCTCTGTGAGTCTGCCTTCTCTCTGTGAGTCTGCCTTCTCTCTGTGAGTCTGCCTTCTCTCTGTGAGTCTGCCTTCTCTCTGTGAGTCTGCCTTCTCTCTGTGAGTCTGCCTTCTCTCTGTGAGTCTGCCTTCTCTCTGTGAGTGTGAGTCTGCCTTCTCTCTGTGAGTCTGCCTTCTCTCTGTGAGTGTGAGTCTGCCTTCTCTCTGTGAGTGTGAGTCTGCCTTCTCTCTGTGAGTCTGCCTTCTCTCTGTGAGTCTGCCTTCTCTCTGTGAGTCTGCCTTCTCTCTGTGAGTCTGCCTTCTCTCTGTGAGTCTGCCTTCTCTCTGTGAGTCTGCCTCTCTTGGTTTGACCTCCCTGCCACAAGTAACATGGCTGCCTCGGGTCCAAATACAGTATAAGGAGAGTATGTACTTTTCAACATAACTTTATTTATAAAAAAAAACCCCACCTTTTAATTCCCTCCCCCCCCCCCCCCTTCTCTCTTCCAAGCTGTACATGTTAAGGACCTTTAGACTTCTTGAAAAGTTTTATAATGTATGTCACGTACGGCACACCTGTGAGCATGTGACCTGCATACGGTACAAGGATTAATACACAGCTCAAAAGCTGGCCACTTTTCACCTTTTCAAAGGTATGTACTGTATGTCTTTATTTGCATAGCGCCATTAATGTACATGGAGCTTTACAGTAGTAATACACACGACAATAATATAAATAACAAATAATATAAATAACACATAATGGGAATAAGTGCTTCAGACATAAAAGTAACATTTAGGAAGAGGAGTCCTTGCTCCGAGGAGCTAACAATCTAATTAGTAGGTAGGAAGAACGTATAGAGAGAGTAGGAGGGCATTCTGGTAAGTGCGTCTGCAGGGGGCCAAACTTTATGTATCAGGTGTATAGTGTTAGCCACGGAGCTACTCGTATGCTTCGTTAAGCAGGTGGGTCTTAAAGATGGATAGAGAGGGTTCAGTCGGTACTGAGGGAGGGGCATTCCAGAGGTGTGGAGCAGTCAGTGAGAGAGGTTTAAGGCGGGAGAGGGCTTTAGATACAAAAAGGGGTAGAGAGAACACTTCCTTGAGCAGGACGCATCAGTCGGGATGGTACATAGTGAGACATTAGGGCTGAGATGTTAGGAGGGGCAGAAGAGTATAAAGCTTTAAACGTGAGGAGGAGAATTGAGTGTGAGATGCGGGATTGATAGGAAGCCAGGAGAGGGATTTCAGCAGGGGAGACGCTGAGACAGATTTAGAAAGATAGAGTGTTCTGGCAGCAGTGTTTAGGATAGATTGTAGGGGAGACAGGTGAGAGTAGTGTTCGACAAACCTATACATTTGCTCGCCCCGGGCGAGTGGATTTAACCCCCGGGCGAGTAAATATTGGCCCAAGCAGCACACGTTTGGTACTAGGTGCGAGTAGATTTTTTTTTTGCGAGTAGATTTGTTTGGTGATTTGTCAACCCCTGTATGTATGTGGTGTATATTTAATAATATATATATATATATATATATATTAAATATATATATATATATATATATATATATATATATACACACACAAATACAACTGTATGTGCTCATCTGCATGTCTTAGGCAGGTCTGCAACCCACCTTTCACCATTATCACCCAGCAGACAGCAACTTCCACTGCAGCAAGGGATTTGGGAAATACATGCAAATGAGCACACGTGCCACTTTTGCCTCAAAAAAACCATTTTTAACATGGTTCCCTATGCTTAGCTTGCTGCATGGTCACAGCTTTGAGCACAGCAGGTTAAGGTGCATACCCAGAAACCATCCCACAGACAGCTGTTTCGACCTTAATGGGTCTCAGCATGTGGGGTTGATTAACTGGGTATGCAAAGAGCTATGGGATAGGGGCTATCCCATATCTGAGTTAAGTTATGGTGAGTAAAAAAGTGACAAAAAACCCTCCACAGGAAAGCAGATATGCATACACTGTATGCTATCTGCATGTCTTAGGCAGGTCTGCAACCCCACCTTTCACCATTATCACCCACAACGCACTTCCACTGCAGCAAGGGATTATGGGAAATGACATGCAAATGAGCACACAGTGCACTTTTTGCCCTCAAAAAACCATATATATCCAGCTAAACCCCCGTTATGAGCGCGACACGTTATAACGCGAATCCGCTTATAACGGCTTTTTCACCGTGGCTCCCGTTAAAAAAATAAAAAAATTATTTTTAATTTTTTACATTTTTGTGCACACTGCACACACTCCTGCACCACACTCTCACTGCACACACTCTCACTGCACAACTCGCACCTGGCCACACTCGCACTGCACACAACTCGCACTGCACACAACTCGCACTGCACGCACTCGCCTCACGCACTCCCGCACTGCACGCACTCGCGACTGCACCCACTCGCACTGCACGCACTCGCACTGCAACGACCACGCACACTCCCATGCCCTCACTGCACTCCCTTCACAGCGTCTCACTGCGCACACTCTCACTGTGCACACTCTCACTGTGCACACTCCACTGTGCACTCCCATGCCACGCAACACTCCCGCACTCCTGCACACAAGCATCACTCATCCACTCCCCAATCCCCATCACTCTCCTCACACAATCCCAGCACTCACTCTCACTGCACACAATCCCAGCACTCACTCTCACTGCACACAATCCCAGCACTCACTCTCACTGCACACAATCCCAGCACTCACTCTCACTGCACACAACTCCTCACTCCACACTCTCACTCACACACTCACTGCACACACTCTCACTGCACACACTCTCGCACCTGCACACAGCACTCTACTCACCACAAAAACCACTGCACACACTCACACACTCACTGCACACTCTCACTGCACCACTCTCACTGCTGCCAATCACAACTCTCACTCAAAAATCACACTCCCTCACTGCACACACTCCCAAGGACTCACTGCACACTCAGCCACACTCATACTGCTGTGGGAGAATTGAAGGGAGCGATCCCTGGCTGGGAACTCAGAAAAACAGCTGACAATCCTGTGAGCTCTCCCTCCTCCCCCTCGCGCTTCCTGACACAGAATCAACTGTTGCAGATGCTGGGTAATTGCTGTGTGGGGTGGTACTACTGTGGGGTGAAATTATGGATTTACTGAAGCGGTTGGAGTAGGTATGCTGGGTAGTGTCGGGGGGGTATGAGTTGGAACTGCTGTGGTGATGTGGGGGGGTGTGGTACTATCATGTAAGGTGTGGTGGATACGGACGGGGGTCTGTCGTTTTGGGCCTGCCGCATGCGAAAAAATGCCTGGCTACAGGGAGCCCTCCCCTGCCTGTTCTCTTGTTGACTGTGGGGGAGGATTGAAGGCGCTGATAACACCTGGGACACGAGACTCCTAAACAACTGACATCCCATCAAATAAGGTGCGTGAGCTCTCTCAGCAACCATCGCACAGACTTCTCACACAGATTCACGTTGCAGATGCGGGTACGTGCGCAATTGTGGGGGGTGCTGTGGGGGTGTTTGGTGCGCACGCTGGCTCAAGGGAGAAGCCCACCCCCCCCTTCTCCTGCCTTATACTCTATGCTGCTGGGGGAGAATTGAAGGGCTGAATACACACTTGGCAGTGACATCAGAAACAGCTGAACATCACCCGGTAGCATATCCTCACTAAACTCCCCCGCTAGCTTTTCCTGCACAGAGCAACTGCTGCAGTAGAATGCTGGGGAAGGGTCAACATGTGCTGGTGGAGGGGGGGGGGGGGCGGGGCCCGCCCTGTTGCGACGACTGTGGCTCTGGGAGTTATCAATCAGCGCTCTCCCCTCGCAGCGCGAGTCCAGATCACGGCGGCCATTTTTTTATATACATTGGCACGACCCAGTAATAACGAGAGTCTGATTGGGGGGCCCCACAGGACCGCTTTATAACGGTGTTCGACTGTAATATATATATATATATATATATAATATCACCCAAAAACCCAATCATAACTCGAACAAAAAATCTAACTCGCCACACTAGCCCCGCCCCTAGACCACGCTTAAAAAAAAAAACCAAAGGAAAATTCTAGTAAGCCAGAAACACCATAATCGTTTTGACATGTTATTTTATTTATGTTATTACATGTATACTACAATTATCCTTGGGCTGTGTGTGTGTGTGTTGTATATGTGCTGAACCCCATAACAGTGCCTGGACACCCAGCGTCACAATATCTAAAGCAGGCATCCCGTCTGGGATCTTACACGATCCGTCAGTCCCTCAATGTACCAGGTACCACCTCATCTCCCAACGCAAATGTTATTCATTGGAGGGGGGGAGGTGTGCCTACCCTGGTCTTGGGTTTTGGGATTCCGATGTCTTCCGGTGAAGCTCGAGCGTTAGATGTGAAAAAGTAGTATAAGGTTATT